>QDEB01040650.1:0-13119 GCA_004193795.1 Asbolus verrucosus | reverse complement strand
ACGCATTAAAAATGAAAACAAAATGTTAAATAATTGAATAAACAAACTCATTGTCACCGTCATCGAGAATTGCATCAATCATTTCGTTTCAGAGAAGTGAAATGTTTTGATCAATTCCTTTCTCTCAAATGCAACTTTCAGAAGAGAAGGAACAGTGAAATTTTGACAAAAAAAATACATAGAGAGGAGAAGAGGAGAATATGACCAATTGCGTTAACATTTTGAAAGCATCAGCGTCATAAACTATACATAAAAAATTAATGTGCTCGTAAACTCAACTAATGTTTTTATTTTTGTATCTTCCAATAGGTTTTAAATAATACTCGCCAATTCTCTGTTTGATCGTTATTGACGTTTGACTTCTTTGCTTGCAGTTGTTACTTTCATGAATTAAAATTTTAACTGATTAATAACGGAGTGAACGTCCCTCGGCAAACATCCGGCGATGAAAAACTCCACATCAATGTTTAAACAAGAATGACAATGCATAAAATTTAAAAAGGCCAAAGTGATAAGAACGTGATGCCGAAGCGATGTACCACTTCTTGCAAATAGCATACCGCTTTACATAAGAGCCAAGGTCCAAGTTCATCAATAAATATCAAATGTAAATCGGAAAAAATAATCCGCAGGCCATTTCCCAACGCTTCGCAACCACCTCAGTCGCCAATGGCCCCTGCAGTACCCCAAAACCCCCTACTTTTCCAGGACTCCGGATTACGTAACAATGTCGCAATAATCGCCGGCGCTCGCAAAATCCGGCCTTAAATTCAAGTAATAATCACACTAACCTGCACTCTTCGTATCTTCTTGCTTACTTTTATTGACTTTATCGATAGCACCGTCGAGGTTATTGTTGGTTTTTGATTCCGAATTCACCGCTGCACCAAGAGCCATTTTGTGTTAGTTCAATGTTTATTACACGGTTGCAATTAATTTCAGTTCGATAATGCTAAACGTCGCGTTTATATTTTAAAAAATGTCCAACGATACGGTATTTTACAACGACAGGAACATTTTGTTTAGCACGTGCTTCGAAAATAACCCCCCCTAAACGCAGTAGATTTAGTAACGGCGGATATCGGTATCGAGCGGAACGCGTAATAATTGCACACTTTCAACCTCCCTAACACCCTTCCAACGAATAATTTCCGGGGGGCAGGTGGATTTTCCGAAAAGAGAACCTCTAAAATGGGGGCATTCTTACTAAAATTCAAATTTGACAGGAGCAGTGTCAAAAAAAATTGGTTTATTGTAATGACAGATACGGCTACTGCGATTGTGCAAACGTCACGAAATTTTTCTGGTTATTACGTAATGTCGAACTTACAAATACTCATCATTAAAACATCGCTTATCAAAACCGAGTCATTGGCGAGATTATCATGGGGGTCTTGAATCAGTCGTCATTCAATGAGATTTGCTGCTTTTAAGTTATACATGTACAGGCAACCAGTAATACACATTTTTTTGTTAAAACAATTTATAAACGAAACAATAATTTACACATTAAAATATTCACATTAGACTTAAGATTTATGTAAAACCATCGACCTTAGGAGCGAATTACACATAATCCTGATAGGAATCATAGTCTGAATAGGTGCTTCAAAGTACTGAAAATTCATCAATGTTAATACAATTTCAACAAAAAAGAAACTAGAAACCTTTTTGATGGCTTTTTGCCCAATATCTTTCGCATACGTGTGCTGAACAGGTTCCTTCTCATGAACAGTATTGGTTTGTGACTGGGGAATCATCATGCTGAATAGAGATTTACTGAATTCATCAATCTGTGGAGTATCAGCCACTTCTTCTTCAGAACCCAAACAGAACAGTTCCTGGAAATAAAAAATAATTCCCCTGCTGCAGCATCAAAATAAACTAGATTACCCTATTTGAATTGATAAATAAAATGGGGGATCTTTGACTCCACTTCATGCTAACATCATTACTAAATTTACTGGGTACAAAAGCGGCAGCGCAAATATATTTGTGATTTTGTAGCAACTTGTCACTTGAAAAAATAGGTTCTGGTGAATTTGGAGTGAATACAAACACTAGAAACAATCATTAAATACAAGAATTTCAATCAAAATCCAATACCTTTCTTATTCTCTGTTATTATCGCCATGTTTGTAGTGACGGAGTCGGCAATTAATAGCGAAACTGCCGCAGGTACAGTCCATACCATTGTTAATGTCAAGAGATTCCAAACACTCAATCTTTCCTTACTTGCAGTTACCAAAAGATGACACTGATTGCTGGTTCCAAATTCCACTTGATCAATTTCTTCCTCATAAACAGGATGCACCAACGAACACTTTAGCTGACATGAATCTGGAAGCCAAGTTGTAACAACATTGTTAAAACTAACAGCCACTAAAGACCCATCATTCGAAAATGACAAACTTTTACAAGGAAGGTCGTGGTAGAATCCAATACACAAACATTTCCAAATAAAGCTTTTATCTGTAAAAAAAAATTCAAACTAGAGACCAATAACAATGGATTATTTTAAAATTGACCAATAAGCATTCGCTGTTTTGGCACCAAATGTGAAATCAACCTACTGTTAACACTTTCAGTTTCTGTCAAGAACCACACTTTAAATTTTTTGTCGCCTCCTACACTAACACATTTCTGTTCTTTCTTGTTATCCATCGGTTGGAACAATATAGAATTGATGTGATTTTCATGGGGGGATTCTACAGATGTATTCAGTCTGAAGCTGGAATTGTTTTCGTTTTCAAAAAATTCTTAAAAATTAAATATTACTTACTTTTGCTTTTCCAAATCAAAATACCAGAATTTCAGTCTCAATTCTGGGGAAAATTCGGGATCTTGCCGAATTTCAACAGTTGCCATCCAGAGGCCGTCTCTAGTCATTGCGATCTTAGATACTTGGGTATTTTCAATGGAGCAGTTCCTCTCGTTGCTAATTTTGTTTTGCCCAACAATATCCACCTGTTTATAGAAATTTTATTTTTATATCCTCTACATGTCATGAATTTACTTACATTATATAAAAGACTGTTGTCAGAGGGTGAATAAAACTGAATCTGCCCAACATTCCCGTTCATAACAAGCGCTTTAGTTCTGGGATCGAGCACAATTCCACTTTGAAAATTATCTCCAATCACCAGATGCTGAATTAAACTCACATTATCCAGCCTAGAATCTACTATCCTTACGGCGTTATCATTAGTGGCAATGGCGATAAAGGTGTTATTTGGAGAAACTGCGACTTGGGCAATGGTGGAAGGTAATCTAGGTAAAAATTTCTTCTCAAAATGGTTATCGAGTTGCCATCTGACTAAAACCGATTCTAGCCCGCCACTATAGAAGTAGCTTCCAGCTACTGAAAAACTGAGGCATTGCACTGGGAGAGTGTGCCAGTGAAAAACGGCCTGCGATGGCTTCCTGGTGAACAATTTCTGCCATACTACCACACGACCAGTCTGGTCGCCTGTTAAGACTATTTCTCTGTCAGAATGGCACGCTATACACGTGAAGTGCCTGCTGTTTTCGATGCGATATGTATGAGTTTTTGAAAAGTCATCAAATGGGACAATATTTAAAATATTTTTTTGTATAACCGCAAAAAATTTGTTGCTGCAAATATCTACAGAGTTAGGGCCTGCATAAATCTCTAGATTGTAAGGTTGGTCTACTTCCGTTTTTAAATCAAATAAACAGAAAAGAATTTTGCCTTTCTGTTTGTATGAAATAAGCGCTCGAATTTCGTCAGTTTCTGACGGAACAAAGTGAAATGTTCTGATATTTGTCTTCTCGATTTTCTGGAAAAATACCATCAATAGAAATTTCAAGTGAAATAGTCAACAAACCTTATTAAGTATTTTGAAATAGGTGACAATCTTCCAAGTGATTATTTCCCCTGTAGTTGAACATGCTGTAATGCATTCATATGAGTCGTGATAATGAATTCCAAAGCCGACAATATGGTCCTTTATCCCTTTAAATTCGGCAACTAAAGCTCCCGTCTTCGTGTTGTACCCCAAAATCTGGTTCTTCCAAGCGACATATATGCTTCTACAACAAAATTCACTCAAGGGTGGTTTCGATTTGGAAAAAACTTACTCAGAATCAAAAGAGAATTGGGGGCGCAGCCCTACGAAGGAGCCCCCCGCTTTAAAGCGCACTTTAATATCCATTTATGGAATTGAGGTTATATGTTAGATCAACACATGTACGTTACTATTAACAGTACATAATTCTGGTGACATGGTAAAAATCCCTAAAAATTAACCCGCCATTTAGCAAGTGTTACTGAAAACCTAAGCAACATAACCTACAATTTAATTTTTGTGTTTTTGTTGAATTTGTGATTTTATAAAGTAGAAAAACACCCTAAATAACTTTATTAACATATATGCTTAAAAATTAACATTCAGCCGCGTTGTAACAATGAAATATTGGTAAGGCTTGCGATTATTGCGTTTCTAGATCTATCTGAGAATTTTCTTTGATAGCGGCCACAAAGACCCAGACTGCTAAAACTTGATTGGGATAAGACTTCAGATAGACAGCGGAAGCAAACTGAGTATCGGCATCTTCCTCCAAGTGCAAACCATATGATTTGACTTTTTTCACAATCGATGTAACATCAGTAAAAGGTGAGTTGAAGACGTGCCCCCTAATCTACTCACACGTTAATTAGTGACACAACTCGTCAAATTATTATTACCTTATAAGTCGCCACACATTCTCTGATTCTTTCCAAAGCATCTGAGCTGCTTTTTCCATACATCTGAGTCTTCTCAAATGAGCTTAACACACCCTTAAAAGCGTTGGAGACTTGATGATTCCATATGGTACGATCAAGTTGCCTCATTTTCGCTATTTTCTTACGGATTTTCCTGTCCAGGATTATTTCAAGTTCGTCAGTGGTTGCTGGCGACAAATAAGTGAGTTTGCCATGAACAGAATTGGTTGGGGCTGAAATTTGGTTATCAAATAAGGGTAACCAGTCGGATTTTCGACTGAAATCGAAACTCATAATGGTGACATCGTCGTTTCGTTGTATATTGGCCCATAGCTGCAATGGAAACATTGGCAGAAAAAATTCAAATGTTTTGGTTTAAATAATACATTGTGTTCGTTGATGACACAATAAATTTTTTGAAGGGGGCAAAATGGATCAGTTAGATTAATTTTTTCACCATGAATCACGTCGTAAATGTAATAAACTGGTATTCGATTACTGTCACGTTCTTTGACCAAAACAAAAGCAGTAGTTCCATATGGCACCCCAAAACCCAACAACAACCAAGCTTCCAGTTTTAACGCGAGTAAATAACAAGTCAGCGCTACAGCATGGTCGATAATTGAACCAATCATAAAATGGAGGAACCGCTAAAATTATAAAATCAGTTAAAATCAGTTTGCAATGTACAGTTTAAATTACATCAACTGAGAGCCAGATGTTTTTGTATAACTGGTTACAATCGGTGAAAGGAATGAGTGATATAAACCTAGCACATTGTTCTGGGGTCACGTCGAACCCCTCCACATTAATCTGAGGAGGCTCCAGAGGCTTAATATAACGTACAATACAAGCAGTATTAGCATTCGTGTCAATAGCGAACACCGAAAATTTTCTGTTTGGAAAATTTAAATTGTATTCTTCATTCCACCTCAAAGCATGCTCTTGTATGTAAGGGAGGTCAGCACAAGGCAACTCTTCAATATTTGGTGAAAGTTTTGGTATATTCGGTTCCATTACGATCTGTAAGTTTATGTAAGTATGGTTAATTTTAGCGGATTGGTCTTTTTCCTTGTAACCCAGCAACAGATGAGGAGTTTTCACTTTGAACATCCCTTGAATCTGAAAAACGAAAAGTTTGCAGTCCAGCGAAAAACCCTGAGATGTACCGTTTACCCCACTGAAGCAAATAGCTGACAGAGGTATCTCTAAACCTCCCAACCAATTCTGGCTCCTCTTTCCAGGGAATTTCAACAAATCTTTGTCGTTTTCGTCGAAAATATTTAGCGTTATCGTTCCGTTGAGGGAGTTGGGGTTCAAATAATCTAAATGAGAGGATTCCAACGGTAAAATTAACTTTTCGTTCCAGCTGGGGTGAGGTCCTTGACTCGTCGAGGTCCTCGCTGTAACGTTATTGTAATCACCTTCCACAAAAGAAGTGACGTCGCCTTGATTTTCCGACCTCTCGGGGATGTTAAGGGCAGAAATTACTGTCACCACCACCCTCGCTCGCGATTTTATTTCATAATCGTCCAGTTTGGAATCTTGCGATGCCGTTTTTTTGGTTTCTGCTGAAGATGATTTAAGAGGGCGCCACCGAAACCAGGCTATGAGTCCAATCACCATCTCTTTGATCATTTTCCTACAAAATTACAGTCGTTAAGTTGTCTGTGTCACAGCTTATTTAATACTATACTGGAAATGATCCAACAGCTTCTCGTCGACGACGTCTTCAAAAGTAAGATTATTCTGGGAATTTTTACACTTCTGAAAGACTCTAATGTGGATCTGTTTTAGGTACTTCTTGCCTCGACTTCTCTTTTTTTCAATTTCGTCATCCTCGTCGTCATCGTCTTCTATGGAGAAAGTTTCGCGCTCAGAAGCTATTCGTCTTTTGTAATCAGCTAAAATATCCAGAGGGATTTCTTTGATTCGGTTCGGGATGATCATACGGTCGAATTCTGGTTCGTTTCTGTTACGTAGCTGCAGCACTTTCAGTCTAATATTGTTCTCCAGGATTTTGGGGTCACAAAACTTCCAACTATCCAAATGGGGGTTCAAGCGGAAATAATTTTTCCTATTGGTTATAGAAGACATGTCTTCCTCACCACAAGCGAGGAAGTATTCGTATAGTATCGAATTTTTAGGGTCTTGAGGATCGGGTTTGTGCTGGTGTATCCATTGGGAAAGTTTGTCTAAATTGATAGAGCCATTTTTGTCAATTATCTCATCGATTATTTTTTGACCATCTTCATCTGTGGTTTTATCTTCACTGATGATCGGATTGTTCCATTTTAAAGAATATACCAAATAACCAGCAGTGTTCAGTTCTTGGTCAATGATTTCAAGACCCAAATCCTGGACAAGAGCACCCATCTCGATCCCACTCCCCACACCTTCGTGTTTGTAATGAACTCTCTCATTTTTTTCGAATTTTGCAGTCCTTTTTTCATTTTTCGAGCTTGATCTTGGTGGTATTGGTAGAGTCAACTCCACCACAGTTCTTTTAATTAAAGATCTCGGTTGCTCGATGACTTCGACTGTGATAAATTTTGGAACAGTGACTAATCGCATGGAAATAGTTTCGTCAAAATTGCAAGCAAAGTCATCGCGAAGATTCAATGATTTCGTCTTACACACTTCCATTTCATTACAAACTACCTTCAAGGTGACTTTAGTTGACGCTACGACATTCCTTCTGGCGGTTTCCTTTAAATTTTCCACGTTTTTTGTATTTTCGTTACTTTTATTAAGACTAAAATACAAAATTGGCTCACCAGGCGCTCTAAAACTTTCCTTGAAGCGTTCCAAAAGATCTTCTTTGATATCGTCTTCGTTATATTTTTTACGTTTCGTTTTCTGTTGATATTCTGATAATAACTCTTCATAAACTTCTTCGAAATTTTTGTCAAAATTTTCTTTTTCGCTTTCGTAATCCACATTTTCCTTCCTTATAACCAACTTTATTGACGTATTTGAAAATTTATTTACCTCTCGGATTTTCTTGATAGCTTTCCATGTNNTCCTCGAATCGTTTCAAAACGTTTCTTAAACCTTCCAATCGCCGAGTCAATCTTATCAGATTATTTTTCGAAACACTTTCTTCATATTCTTCGTAAAGTTGTGTTAACCTCTGTTCAAGTACGTGCTCCAAACTGAAGAGAGGATGATGCGTAAATTTCAAACTTGAAATTTGCAACAGAAGAAGATTGTCCCTGATGATAACGATTTCTTCACATTCGTGATTTTCGACTTTCGGTTGCAAATACGTTGTGATCTCGTCGATGGAAAGATGTTTCAGGTGGGGTCTATGAGAACTTTTTTGGCATGGATTTTCTACAACAGCCAGCCTCCCCTCACAGTCAAACCATTTCCTTTAATACAAAAAAGTAAATTCGTTTCATTGCTTTCAAAAATCACTCACTTATCATCATGTGATAATCTTTGCTCCACGAGATTTAAATGTTGTGGTGGTATTTTGGGTTTCGGGGGAACGTAAAAACCTTCCTCTTCCAAATATCGAGGTTCATCGCCATCTAATTTGTCAATAATGTCAACAGGTATTCTGAAATTGATATCTCTGTAAGTATTTATTTTAGTGTTATTGCAAACTTACGCTTTTGGTTTGAAGAAAGTGGCCTTTTCTGAACTCTTTATGATAGAAGTTAGTTGTTGGGGCAAAATAAATTTCAAGTCGGGCGCGTCCTTGGTTAAGTCATCTGTGGACTTGAAGTTATCTTCACTTTCTTGAGGGGCGGATTCCGGACATTTTTCTGCACAAAAAAAGTCGTACACTTCGTTTTTCCCCGATATTTTTCCCAGTTTCAGGCGATTCCTCATAAGCTCGAGTTCGGCATCAATGTCGCTGCTTTCTCTCTTCACTTTCTCGAGTAGAATTTTTTCGGTCGCCTCTTTGAAGACGTTCGCTTTCTTGGTGGATTTTCCCGCCTTTTCTTTGAGATTATTGAACCTTTCGTTGATCTTTTCTCGATATGATTTCGTACTGGGTGTACTAGCTGAGGGTTTCGGCTTAACGAAAACATCATCGGAGAGTTCGGAAGAATCTTGACTGTCTGACGCAACAACTCTCGGTTTGGCCGCCGTTTTAACAGTGAACAACTCGAAGACGTCACTTTTCTTACCAGATTTGGTGATTGGTCAGGAAGCGACTGCACTTTGTTTCGCCTCTTACCCTTCTTTTTGCTAAAAATCGACCTTGGCGTACTAAAATCGGGGATTTGTCGAGTTTCGTCCTGGAAATGTCAGACGATTGATTAAATTTACCAAATCGGCCGAACTTACCTGCGAAGTTGACATTGTTGTGTTTGGACGCGATTTGTTTGTATTCCTTGGTCTCTTGGTTACCGCTTGCATAAACCACTTGTTGCGCGCTCACATTATCACCATCTTTTGTTTGCAGAAAATGGCAAAACTGATGAAGCTTCAAATCTCCGGTATCAGGAGTTTCGGCCCTTACGAAGACCAGACTCAACAATTGAAGTTTGCGTCGCCGTTGACTCTTATTTTGGGACAAAATGGTTGCGGCAAGACGACAATTATCGAATCGATAAAGTATGCGTGTTCCGGGGAGCTGCCCGGAGGTACAAACAGCGGTCAAGGGTTCGTCAACGACCCTAAAATGTCTAGAAGTGTCTCCACGAAGGGTCAGATCAAATTAAAAATACTCGACACCAAGGGTAACGAAGTGACCGTTTGTAGAATAGTAGAAGTCGTCCAGAATCAGAACACAATGAAATTCAGCAGCAAATCAGCCACCATTAGAATTGTTAATCCTGAGGGGCACGAAAGCAGCATTTCTTCGAGGTGTGCAGATATCACTTCTGAGTGTTGTCAGATCATGAATGTGTCGCCGTCTGTGTTAAATAATGTTATTTTTTGCCACCAAGAAAATTCCATTTGGCCGTTGGACGAAGGCAAAAAGGTCAAAGAGAAATTCGACGAGATCTTCGACGCTCAGAAATACAATCGATGTAGTGATATATTCAGGAAGCAATTGAAAGGGATGCAAGATAAAATTAAAGTGTTAAAACTGGAACTCAGTTATAAACAAGATAAAAAACGATACGTGGAAAAAACCAAGAATATATTACAAGAGAAAGAAGATAAACTTCAGTCGCTTAAAAACGATGTGCGAAGGAAAAATGAAGAATTGGATCCTGTTAAACAACGCATCGAAGAAATCTTTGAGTTGGAAAAAGTTTTGGGTGACTTGGAAAGGCAATTAACAACAAAAGAGGCGACTAAGAAGGGAGTCATGGAAGAACAAAATACGATCAAAAGAAGCATTCCGTTCGAATTCGAAGGTAGCGATGAAGAATTGCGAGATAAAATCCAGTCATTCGAAACTGACCGAGCAAAAGAGGAGAATTTCATCGTGGAACTAGAAAAACGGAAAAACGATATCGACAGCAAGAGCAAAGTTATCGTCAGAGCGATTCAAGAGGCTCAAACTCAGCTGGGAAAGTTGAACCAAGAGAAGAATCAGCATCAAAAAAAATGCTCAGAGCGCAAAGAACTGTTGGAGAAGGCAAGAGACAAAATGGATGTGAAAAATGTATCGGATTGCAGTAATCACGAAAATGCGAAATATGCCTTGCAAGAAGTAAAGAACGCCATACAAGCTTCTCAGATTGAATTAGACGTTTTGATCGCAGCGAAAGAAACTGAAGAAGTGAATCTGCAAAAAGTCGTCGATGACGCGCGGGAAAATTCCTTGCGCGCGCGACACAGCATCGATTCTAAAGAGAAACAAGTGCGAGAATGCGAACAGAAAATCGCAGAAATTACCAACACTTTGACGAGTCTCGCTTCGTCTGATGACTACTTAAAAAATTGTGCGGCGAGAATTGAAAATATTGATAAAACAATGTACAGTTTAACCACGACATTTAAGGAAGCAGAAGAGAGTCAAAAATGTGACAACTACAAAAGAGATATACAAGATATGGAACGGAATGTGGAAACTCTGGAAGCGGAATACAAAACTCTTCAACAAAATGACATCATCGAAGGGAAATTGGACACTGAGAAACGTCTAATCATAGAAAAGCAGAAAGAAATTAACAGGATCAAGTCGAAACATTTCGATAATTTCCAACAATTGTTTGCAAAAACAGTGCCGGAGAAGAATTTGAAGGATGCGGTTTTAACGATGCAAACCAAAGCCGACTTGATGGTGAAGAATCTCACGGAGAAAATTAACACAAAACAAAAAGAAGTGACCACTTTGGAAGTGCAGCGTCAGCATCAAACGGACAAAATCGCAACTTACGAAAAGGAGTTAAAAACGAAGCAAGAAAAAATTTCGCAAGTTTGCAACGGGAGAAATTTTAACGAAACTTTAGAAAATTCGTTTCAGAGAAAAGAAAGACTACAAATGGATAAAGGCCAGTACAGCTCGGTGAAGGTGATTTTTGGGCAGTACATAAAAGAATTCGAAAAGGATTCGCCCTGCTGTCCCATCTGTGAGACAAATTTTAGAAGTAGAAACGACGTTGTGAAAAAAATTATCGCCACTTTAAAAACCAAACTCGAAGCGGTCCCTCAGAAACTGGCCACCGTGGAAAATGAACTAGAAAAAGAGGAAAGCATTTACACCAACCTTCAACAGCTCAAATTGGTGAACGATGAAATCGAACTATTGAGTGCGGAGACTTTGCCTCAGTCGAGGCACCGGTTGGAGGAAATCGATCAAGTTTTGAAGGAAAATAAGGCTGAATTGGAAGCATTAAAAACGCAACTAAAGGAACCTCAAAAAATCGTCGAAATTTCGAAAAACGTTATATCGGATGTTGCATCTTTGGATCAAAATCAATCAGACGTGGAAAAGTCGAAACGAACTGTTGAAATTCTGAAGGAAGATTTGGTTAAAGTCGATTCGAATAAATCTAAACAGGAAGTTGAGGCCGAGCTTGATTTCATGAAGTCTGAAATTAGCGAATTACGAAGGAAGGTTGACGCGCAAGTTAAAAAAATTAACAATCATAAAGACAGACTGCAACAATTGACGCAAGAGAGAGTTGTCTATGTGGATAAACAAATGCGAATGAAAGAAGAAGTGCAGGGTAAATCCAATTTAGAAAAACAAAAAACCGAAATGACAGATAAAGTGACAACATTGAGGGATGAAATCATGGAATTGAAAGCAACCTTCAATTTGATGGAAGCAGAGTTACAAAACGCGATTGAAAACAAAGAAAACATCGTGCAGAAAAACAAGCAACACATCCAAAACGAAAGAGACAAAATCGCGGCTGACAAAAAAATCATGCAAGACATAGAAAAGCTCCAAAAAGAAATCGAAGATTACTTGAATGAAGAAATTGACAAAAAGTTATCAGCGACCGAAGCGAAGCTAAACGACTGCCAGAACAAAGAAGACACTCTGGCGCAAACCAAAACCAAGATAATTAACACAATTTCTGACAAGAAAGAAGACATAGCCAAGCAGGAGCTCCGGTTTCAGACGCTGAAAAATAACGTGATCTTGAGAGAGAAGAAGGCGCTCGAAAAAGAATTGGAGACTGAAATTCAAATTCTGAAGAAACGGATCGGAGGTTACAATTATCGTTCGGTTTACGAAGAGAAACGGCGACTCACACTTCAGCGTGAAAATTTGGAGAAAGAAATCAACAATCTCATCGGCGAAAAAAACGGATTGATGGCAACGGTTGAAGAATTGGGAAGAGAATTGGCCATCCCCGAAAACAAGCAAGCTTATACCAACTACATGATCAAACTTTACGAGCTGAAGATAACCGAACGTATCGTCGACGACCTCTCCAAGTACGTCGTCGCCCTAGAGAAAGCGATTTTAGACTTCCACAGACAAAAAATGATACAGATCAACAAGAATATTCGCGAACTCTGGAGGGATATTTACAGAGGGAACGACATTGATTATATCGAAATCAAAACTGAACATAGCTCTGGCAGCGCGATGAAGCGGAGCTACAACTATAAAGTGGTCCAGGTCAAGAAAGGGATCGAACTGGACATGAGAGGGCGCTGCAGTGCGGGGCAAAAAATCCTGGCTTGTCTCATCATTCGCATGGCTTTAGCCGAAACTCTCAGCACTAATTGCGGGATTTTAGCCCTCGATGAACCCACCACTAACTTGGATAGGGAAAATATACAGAGTTTGAGCGATACGCTTTCGAGAATTGTTAACACGAGGCAGAGGGAGAAGAGTTTTCAGTTGCTAATCATCACGCATGACGAAGAATTTTTGAATACCCTCACAAGAGTGCAGGGGGTGTCCTACTATTACCGGGTGTGCAGGGATGATGAAGGATTCTCGGTCATCAACAAGGAGTACGTTTTGTAATCGGTTTTTGTTCCAGTTTTGAAGTTTTAATTTTTTATCATCACAA
>QDEB01040625.1:3013-17591 GCA_004193795.1 Asbolus verrucosus | reverse complement strand
TCATATACAATAAAATATAATTTTTAATGGTGTCCCACTTTTTTGCCGGTCAGAGTAGTTACGCTTTAGGGTTTCACGTATGAAACTAACATGGAACACGCGCTAGGTTTCAAATGCCAAAATAAGCCCAAAAAACGTCTCCCAGTATTCATGTATTTCGGGGTTGTTCCAATCCCACCTTAAGCTTCTGTTCGTGTCGATCTAACCTCACTTTTTCGTGAATAAAATCGTTCTCGTTGACAGTTGACGCACGACGCTATCCAGGACATGCGTTCCAAAAACAAATTAGCATCGAGTGGTAACTAGACGTTTATTTTTTGATTGTGGACTGTTTCAGGTGTGGAAGACCAACTTTTGCTGATGGCGTCGCCGATAGCAGTAAGAGTCAAAATTCGTAAATCAAGACCATATATTTTATAAATAAAACTTCTGTACATCAACAATATATACAAAATATTTACATTTATTGGTTATCTTAAAAAAACTCACAAAATATATAATGGAAAGCAATTTAAAATTTGTACCTATGAGAGTCTAAACTTTTACAAGTTATAAAGTTGAATGAAAAAAAGCAGTAATAAAGTTATTAAATCTTAATTAAGTGTCTCCGTAATATGACAACAAATTAGTATACAGTCTCCAAGTGTCACTTTAATGGGATCCAGTTTTATTCTCAAAGGACTCCTTCATGGGTTGACTTTTGAGGCGTAGTTGGTGTTGTTTAAACCTATATTGTTACAAACATATTTCCAATGAGTATTTTTTCAGCTTCATTTTTTATGTATCATTTTCTTTTTTCTTTTATTATTTGTTTTTTTTCTCCTATTTCATCTTTTTTTTTCATCAAAATGATACAAAGTTGATTACAAGATTGCCTCACGTTACAAAAATTACACATGACGATCAAAACGAAACAAAATAAAAAGGCAGGCGATGTGTAATTTTTGCATTATAAATATAATTTACAATAGTGGATCACTGGGAGTTTCTAAAACGGGAATGACTTAGGATTAGGACTAAGGAGTTACAACATCTACGTGGTCGGTATGCACTTTTTAAGACTTATGAATACAAAATTAAAAACTGCATACTATACATAAATAACTAAATTACGTACAGCCTTATAAATATCACAGTTTGGTTACAATATTTAAAAAAATGGGATTGTCGCTATAATATTCCTGTAACACAGTCAGATTAAGTGAGATAAAAAAAAAAAAAAATACAGAAAAAAATTACATCACATGCAACCTAATCACAGTCGCTATCACGAACTCGCTTTCGAAAACCGGACTTTAATGAAGCAAAGCAAAAAATGTTAGTGCGCCGCGATAGATTGATTCCGAATAACAGATAGAATGAGAAACTGTCGGATCGAACAACGATTTTAACAAACTAAAAATAATAATGATAATAAATGACGCAACAAAACACAATACCTGCTCCTGACTTCCTTTGTTCTTGTGCTTCCTCGACTTTTTCCCGAATACCTCCGAAGTGTTCGCGGCCCCCAGTCTCATGTGAATCGGTAATTTCCCCTCTGAAACGTCCGTTTGTGAGTGGTTCGTTTGAGGCGGGGAGAGGGGTGCGGGTACCCACCTGTGTTTTCCTCTTTGTTCTTGGTCTTTTTGCCCTTCCGGAAGCCCACGCCTTGGAGGGCGTTCTGCAGCAGCCTCGACGGTACCACGTCCGGGAGTGGGTGCTTCTGCCTTTCGGCGCGCTTTCTGCTCAGCTGCGCCCGCAGGTCACCTGGGGAAGAACCACGTTTTTCAGAAATTTCGATTTGAAATTGAATTTGTACAAAAAAATTTTGATTTTTTATGCAAAGTTAGAAAACATCCTCCTTTATGCCGATTTCGAAGATTGAAGAAATGGTAAAATCCAAAACGACAGTATTACATCAATATTACGTCAACAAAGACTTTTACTGACAGCTTGCAACAATACCAACATAATGTCATTTTGACAATGCGGATGTTAATTGAATGGATAATGGCAGAAGTTATCTACAAGTGTATCTCTGTTTTTGAAATTTTAAATGCGAATAAAACTGAATTTTTGACTAGTAATAAGCAATAAATATATGCAGGGTGAATCAGTATATACCCCGCAGTTTATGACTCGAAAATTGTGTTTCCTTTTTCTACGATATTTTACACTATATTCTGCAATATTACAAATATGGATCAATTCTATCTTCAAAAATGACAAGCGATTTGATGTCACTGTCATTTTATGGAGTTTTTCGTACTATACTGCGGTGGCTGTCAGTACATCTAAGCTTCGCCCACGTTTTAAACCAATTACAGGGAAATTGACTATTCGACTACAGTAGACTATTAAGACTATTAAGACTGACAAAGAAAATTCGTCAACCCAATCAACAGAAGTGCAATTTTTATAATTTTAAAAATGAAAAGGAGTCACCTTAGGACGTCAAATAAATGGAAATAATGTCGGTGTCAAATAATGTCTGAAATGTCAAATTTATATTCACGATTTGATGTATTTTCAAATAGTCTTGTCACTGTGGGCGGAGTCAAGATGTATATCTCGTTTCAATCCTGTCAGTGGAAACAAGCTGTTCTGTTTCTAGAAATTATTCGGACTTGCAGCCGGTTTCACACGATAAACTGATTTTAGTGAATTAAAACAAGGTTTAATTACAAATTTACACTACAACAAGAAATTTTTTTCAAGAAGAATAAAAAACATTTGAACGTTCGTTTTAAAAAAGATGAATTTTAATCGTAAGTAAATACGTGATTACAGAATTTTGACGTCTTGCTTTCATTTTGATGACGACAAAAATTATTTTTATTAAATCACAGCCCACCCCCTTTTTCGCTTTTCTTTCTTTTGTAACAATAAAAATTAAACTGTACCAGGCCATTGCAAAAAAGTCAGTGACATTGTACCTTCGCCATTTTTGAAAATTATTTTTATGACGGCAATTTTTTTTTTTTTTTGAAACATTCCTGGTTTTCGAGTTACAAGATCACAGATAGACTCACCTGTATATAATTATTTTGAAAATGTCACATTTTTATTCAGATGTTAACATTTGTTTTGCTGTCAAAGAGTGCATTTATATTCATACAGAAACATATGTTAAGAGTTACACATCACTGGTAATGTGACGTGTGGTAATGTGAATTTTTTGATACTGTGTTTATTCAATTTTTTTTTATATTTACTCAAAGTTCTTGAAAATGTCTCGAAAAATTGTCACAATTCTACAAGATGTCTCAAAAATCAACTTGGAAAGTGAAGTTTCAACTCTGAAATAAGGCTTCGTCACTAGTGTCAAAATCATACTTGCCTCCACACAATCATGTGATCACTAGTAAATGCACGACTGGAAGTGAAATTAAAGCAATTATTTTACGGTGTAATACAGGTGTACATATATATCTAGACCTTCTTGATTATGAAAATGACTTTTTTGAAAAAGTCATTTTCATAATCAATGTTACGACCATGTGACAAAACCACGTTATGTATAAGGCCAAGGTTAGAACCGGAAACTAATGTTACTATAATGACGTATTGTAGCATTTTTTTTTTGTATGAAAATGAAATTTAATGTAATAAATTATAATAAAAAACTATTCTCATCAGGGGCGGCTAAGAAAAACAAAAGCAGCGTCTTTGATTGATTAATTTTGACAACTGTCAAATTTTATATTTGCATTTATAACTGTATGAACTAATCAAAGACGCTGCTTTTGTTTTTCTTAGCGCGCCTGACAGAAATAATTTTAAAGTGATTAAAGTAGATTGTGACCATTACGTTACTTTTAGTCGTGACATATTACAGATGTAATATACGTTGCTTATTGCTTTGAAGTTTATTTGTTAGGTTAGGGTATGTCATTGCGCAAATTTCTCAACGTGACATTGTTTTTCAAAGCCTACTTAAACTGGAAACAATTTCGAACACTCGTCATAAATTTATATGTAATTTCCAGCAACTTTTGAACTGTCAGACCAAAAACGTTTTTTCTTGTCGTATTAATGGATCATTAAGTTTTAGTTAAAAAAGGTAATTATATTTATGCAATAATCAAGACTTAAAGAAATAAAAGCAAAAAATATTATTTATTATTTTAGTACTGACCTGACCTAACCTGACCTGATCTAATGGCAAACTTGTGAAGAGCCTGGTAACAGTTTAAAAATACTGCCACTAATACTGTCGTCATTTGAGAGATAAATATAAAACAACAGAATCATTTTCTCGGAAGTAAAATTAAATAAAGAACTAATGACAGAACTATCATCCCATCTAGCATCAAGTCTTCTTCATACGTCGAATTTTTGATCTCAAACGAATTTTTGTGTTAAAAAAAATTAAGCCTGCAATAACACAAAATTAACTTTTGGTTGAACAATCATAAAATCTGTGACAGAATTAAACAAAATGTGAAAAGGAGCTGGTGACGCTAGAATTACCATACTGCGGTCGCCCTTGGCATATCTCAACTTGACCAACATTTTCAACTAATCACGTCACATTCGAAATTCTTATACACAATTTGACATATAACTCAGAAATTCAGAATTATACTTATTAACATTATATTTAACAAAATTTAAATTTAAATACTCATTGTACTTTTTTAGTTTTTACCAAATTTCAAAAAAGTTAATATTTCAATTTCAGTTTATCGCGTAAAACCGGCTGCAAGTCCATAAAATTTGTACAACAGTACAACTCACATAGCTAGAATTACTTATAGAATTGACACGATAAAACATTTTTATAGATTTCACCTCACCCACCCCAACATAATTGTCCAACCGTCCTTACCTTCGTTAATATTCGAAGTGGACGGCTCCTCGGCGCCCTCATCGACAGCCTCCCCCTCGTTCTCCTCGCTTTCGCTTTTCTTGGCTATCTCCACCTTCCTGTTCGCCCCGGAAACGCTCTTCTCCTCACCTCCTTTCGCCCCATCGACCTTTTCGTACTTGGCCGGATTCCTGATTTTGATTTCGATCTTCCTGTTGCTGTCGATCGGGAAGGCGACCGTCTGTTTGCTTTTGTCGCCCTTCTTGGGCGACTTCGCCGCCTTCTTGGGACTACCCTTCAACGGCGACCGGCTCCTGTACCTCTTCCTGCGCTCGCTCTTCCTCTCCTCCAGCTTCAGGTCGGTCTTGACGTCGCTCTTGGCCCCGTTAATCAGCTTCGTGAAAGGCAACACCGCCACCTTCTGATTGGTCTCCTGTTTCGTTTTGAACCTGCCTTCGTTGTCGCTGTCGGACTCCTCGTCGGAGAAGAGCGCGTCGATCTTGTGATCGAGCAAGATCGCGTCATCTCCCTCCAGCAGCGCGTCCTCGTCGATCTCCTCCATCTCCTCTTCGTCGTCGTCCTCGTCGTCTTCCTCTTCGATTTGTTCTTCCGCTTCTTTCTTCGCTTCTTCGACCGCGTCCTCTTTAGCCCTCAGTCGGATCACGCCCTCCTTCATTGTGATTTCGTTGCGTTCGAATTTTTTGCGTCTCGCCTCCAGGACCGGATCTAGTGCTTCCGGCTTCTTCTCCTCTTTCGGCTTAGGTCTGTCTTTCTTGCTCTTCTCTTCGTCCGTTTCAGTCTTGTTCAGGGGCTTGACGCCGAGGCGGTCGTGGATAGAAGCCGGTTTCTTCGGGGAGTTCATCCTGGGGGGAAGCACCTTGCGCACTGGAGACGGCGACAATGAACGACGTTTCGGCGATTTTGACAGTCTCTTCGGAGACAGCGATGACCTGGACACAATTTTAAAATGGGATTACTAGTGACTCTAATCTAGGGTCTGATCGGGTTTTGATGGGACATCTTGTATTTTTGATATATTTACCTTTTTGGCGACTTGGACCTCCTGAACCTAGGCGGTGAGGGACTCCTCGAATACGACCGGCGCTTCCTCTTCTCGATGATGGCCCGATTCTCCAGAACGAAGGCCGCACTCCTGGGAGACAAAGGCGCCAGAGTGCTGGTGCTGAAAGCTTCCGTATTGATAGCGAGGGGCGACAATGGCCTCTCAAAGACAGGGGGCGCCACGTGGATGGGCGGCAGCTGCGGGGGCGGCGTTTCGAACACTATCGCAGGCGCCACATACACCCCGTTATCGTAACCCATGGGGTTATATGGAGGAAAAGTCTGAACCAGAGGCGGGGGGAAAGGCACCACTGGAGGAATAATCTCTGGGGGCGCCGTCGGATGCACCAGGTTCTGGGGCACGAAGCTCGGATTGTGCCTGCGCCACTTCCTCTGTCTCATGAAGTTGCTCGGCGGGGGCTTCTTCACTTCGATCTGGGGCCTGATTTCGACCGCTTCGGGCTTCAGGTTTTCCTTGAACACACTCACACTCTTAGTCTCGACTAGTTTGTTATCCTCGCACTCGGAATTGACACTGGTTTTCCGCTTCTTCTTCGGCTTAAGTTTGGGTTTCTCCTCTTTGGGCTTGGTGTTGCCGCCTTGGATTTCGTTCTCCAATTCGGCCATCAAGTCCTCCAAACTGTTTGACCGCTTCAACTCGCCCTTTTCTTCGTTGTCGGACCGGCAAGATTCTTCTTCCGACTCAGATTCAGACTCATCTGAGTTGTTGTAACGGTCAAACTTGCTCGTGAGATTGTCGGGTTTATCTGCGCTTTTCTCCACTTTGCAATACCGATCTTGCGGCAGCACCAATTTTGGAACATCTGTGGCAGTTTTGATTGTTTCTTGCAAATTTTGCTCTTCCGTCACCATCGGAACGGCGATCAAATTCGAGTTTCGCGTCCATCCGTTGAACTGTCCCTGCAGACAAATCGGAATAAAATTCGCGATCGCGAGATCGAAACACTTACGTTTCTGACAACACGGCCTTGCTGTGACCTAGAAAACTTCCCTCTTTTGTGCTTGCCTCTTGGCGACCCATTGAAGTGACTCAACTTATCCTTAAGCCCTCCAAAGTGCCCCATAGCGGGCATATCGTTGTTCGACTGTGATTTTTTCTTTAAAGACTGCAAAGCTGCCAGTCTTAGAGCTTCCAGATCTTCGTCTTCTTCTGGAAGAGGCAACTGAAGCAGAAGGATTAAAATACGATCATTAAACGCAACACAATCACCACATAAACATGAAGTAATGTTAGTAATCAAAGAGTAAACGCTCTACCTTGGTGTTGCCTTCCATTTTATGGCTTTTTTCCGAATTTATTGATTGAAATCAAAACATAAATAACTTGACAATATGGCGCTGACAACTTCACTGCGGTGATTGCCAATTGCGCCGTTTGGGGGATTTGGGGGCGCTCCTCTTATTCGCACAAATTACATAGTGTTAGAATTTCCCGACAATATCATTGAAATATCAATGAAACCTCAACTATTTATGATGAATGATTGCAATTTTATTTTATTTGCTCGTTTTTATTCAGAAAAATTCGGTTCAAGTTGGTGTGTTGGCTAACCTTTCCAGGACGAAAAATCCCCAGATATCGATTGTGGTGGATTTGCAATGTGTTGTCAAAATAGAAATTAGTAATAACAAATAGTAATTTTCTAATTATGTATTATATTTAAAGCAAATCGTGTTGTAAATATCGATAGTTTTTATTACACGTGCCATTTTCGTCGAATTTCTCTTTGTATAGGTGCTACGACCGAGGGAAAATGGCCTGATGTTGAACGAAGTTTTTCAAGTTTTAGCGAAATTTATTTATTTATACGTTTAACTGTATATTAGACTAATTGAAATCAACTTTCTAGAGATGGGAGGTTGGTAAGTCCTTTCGCTTCGTTTTTGATTGATGGTTTTGTTGCTAATGGCCTGGTTTTAGCTAAAAGTTGTTCAACTGAAAATGGAGGCTGAACCTATAATTCTTCCTGATAATACAATTATAGATACTTCCATACCGCCCCCGGGGTACAGTTTCCCAAAACCGGACTTTTCAGCGGTGGTTTCAGACGATACAAGCGAGTTTACGCCTGCGGATAAGAGCGAGGGGCCTTTAACGAAACCCACTTTCAAAAGCGCTTTGCAAGCCAAGAAACGCCTGCAAGCGTTCTCCACCAGCAGGCCCGGCTCGCTGCCTTCGTCCCCTTTGGCAAAAAAATTAAAACCGAATCTAGGCGCCGAAGATAAAAATGAAGAGGCCGCCCCTGTTGCCAAAAAGGCGCCAAAAAAAGGTAAAAATCTCGCATTTAGAAGCGTTCAGCCTCAAATTGATGATTTGAAGGTAATTATCACGACGATAAAGCCAAGGCAGTGATCGAAGAAATTGAAGAGCTGAAAAGAGAAGAACTCCAGAGGTTCACCCAGAGGAAATCGAGATCAAAGTCGAGGTCTAGGTCCAGATCTAGATCCCCAGGTAGGTCGTATTGACTCTCAGATTGGGGTTAGGTTTAAGTTTTCTTTTGGAAATATTTCAGACAAGGAAAGGTTCAAAAAAGTTGACAAAAAGGCGAGAAATTACAGAAAAAGGTCGCCGACGCCTGAGAAGCCGAAAAAAGTCCACAAGAAACCGAAAAAGTACCCGAGAAATTGGCGGGAATTCGCAGAATTTGATTCAAGTTTCAACTTGAACCGAGATTTTGAAATAGCCTCACCGAAAGGGAATAACGAGTAATGAATAATTGAGGAATTAATCACAATCACACTTCATTTGTTGTTTTTTAAGGTTGCTGAGGCAGATACTTTTTGAATCTCCGTCTCTTCCCATAACTCAATTTAAAATGAAGACTGTGAAGAACGAGGAAAAAATCGTTCCGTTTGAATATATCAGGTACATTTAAATTATATACACTGTGGCCCAGAAATAATCTGCGCACGTTACGTGATCGTGCAATGGCGTCCGCATTAAAATTATTCTTTTTTTAAGATATACTCGAACAAAACCTGTATTACCATATAGTGTGAACAGTGTTGCAATTAAGGAGAAATTTCTACCGAGGAAGATCATTTTGGATACACTGCCAAAAGACGTTGTTACCAACATTGAGAATTTATACTCAAGTTCGCTCAAGTGAGTGATAAAATTGGCAATGAGAATTCTTTTAGAACTATTTATTTCTCAGGTTCAAATTAGATTCTAATGTTAAAATTAAGGCGAGGACGTGGTTCCCGAAAGTGTGGAGAGACTCTGAGAACGAATGTAAGTTGCTGGAAAAATCTGTAGGCTTATCTTTCCTTCAGACCTACACCGGCGAAGAAGAGGAAAATGATTTCGTGGAAGGAGAAGAAAGTCGAGCGGAAGAGAAGCAGGGATTGGTGGAGGTGCCAAAAACGGAAACGAAAGCGCCGAAAACTGACAAAGATGACAGTAAAAAGAAAAAGAAATATAAGAAAAACGAAACGAAAACTGTTGAAGAGCAGCCAGAGGAAAAACCCGAGTCGAGTGCAGAAAAGAAGAAGAAGAAGAAACACGGAAGTAAAGAGAAAAAAAAACATGACGCAAACGCCGCAGAAATCAGCGCCAAAAAGAAGAAACACAAGAAATACAAATTGAAGAAAAAAGAAAAACGTTCGAAAGAGAAGAAAGTGAAACATAAAAAGGCAACCAAAGAGAAAAGGAAGAAGGACAAGTCGCATCAAGAAGAAGAGAAGCCCGCAGAGAAACCGGAAAAGTCCAGCAAACAGCAAGTGATTGAAGAATTGAAGAAAATCGAGGAGAAACTGGCGAAAAAAAGGGAACAGCAAGACAAGAACAAATCCGAGAAGAAAGCGGAAAAAGAAGAAAAGCACGAAAAAGAGAAAAGCCGAAAAAGGAAACACTCCGAACGGGACGACAGCGCGAAAAGAGCCAAACAT
Source organism: Asbolus verrucosus (assembly GCA_004193795.1). Classification (NCBI taxonomy): domain Eukaryota; kingdom Metazoa; phylum Arthropoda; class Insecta; order Coleoptera; family Tenebrionidae; genus Asbolus; species Asbolus verrucosus. The sequence goes on along the minus strand of QDEB01040625.1, from coordinate 7,825 downwards.
GAGAAGCACAAAAAAGAGACTGACAATAGTAACAGCGAAATCAAAACTGAAAATACCTCAAAAAAAAAGATCGAAAAAGAGAAGAGGGTCGACGTGGCGGACGTAAAATTGGAAGAATACTCGCCGAAGAAGGTCGAAAAACCGGAAAAACACAAGCCGAAGATCGAAGACACCGTGAAAAAGAGCGACAAGAAGTCGAAATCGTTCGAAGAAGTCACGAATAAAGTGCGCACGAAAAAATCGCGGTGGTCAGAGCCGGTGATAAAAAAAGAAGAAATCGAATTTCCCCCCAAACTAGACATAGAAGAAGAAATCAAGCGAATCGACGAAGTCATCAAGAAGCACGAAGACATTAACAGAGGAGAAGAAATCCCGCAAGTCGAAGAAGTTGAGAAGAACGAAGAAGTGAAAGAGAGAACGCCCGATACTGACGAATACCATTCGCATTGGGAAAGCGACGACGAGGTTTCGTCCTCGGTCCGCCGTCAGTCCTTGAAACTGAACAGGTCATGGGAGAGCGACGAAGAATTGTTCGAGAGAACCTACAACAGGAACAAGACGCAATCGCAAAGCTACGCGGATCTAGAAATTCCGTTAAACATCAAGAATTTTTCCAGAAGGACGAAATGGGACGAAAAACCGTCATCTTACATCGATACAATAAACGAATTCAAACTGTTGGAAGAAGAAAGAAGAAATCTGAGCGAGGAGCGGAGGAAACTGGAGATTGAAAAGCAGAGGATCTTGAAACTGCAAGAGGAAACGAAGAGCGATACCGAAGAGAAAAAGGCTCCTGCCGTCGAAGAACCCAAAAAGGTCGTCAGGATGCGTTCGTCGACGCCCGAAGTGGACCCCGTCAAAATAAAGAAGGAAAAATGTGACGTCTTGGACTTCAATATCGACAGCTTAAACAGCAGTTTGTTGAGTAATGTCAGCTCCACCGAATCGAATTTCCCCATCGCTGTCCTCGAGAACGAATACGAAGAGTTCATCAAGGCCGTCAGTTCGGAGACTCCGATTCAGACGAAGAAGAAGGCGGAAAGGAGGAGTTCGAAAGATTCCAGTTCTTCTTCGTCCAGTTCGGACAGCGATCATAAAAAGAAGAAACGCAAGAAGAAGAAGAAAAAGAAGAAAAAAATGCGCGACTGCGAGGGTTTGCTGCTAGGGAAGGGCAACAACATCTTCAACGAGTTCGATATACCTGTTCCTAGCGACCTGCCCGAAATGGTCCCCACTCCTGTACCTGTACCCTCCCCTATCGAGACAATTCTACCTCTGACCCCCAGTTTGTTGCTGAATCCTATGATCGACGTGAGGGACAAGTCGGTGGAAGAACCGAAAGATCTGGGGATAGATTTGACGAAACCGTTTGTGTTCTCTTCGATAGTTTTACCGAGCAAAAAGCCCCCTCTAGTGGACAATTCCAATTTGAATCTCAACGACGATTCGGACAGTGCTGACTTCACCGACAAGTTCGTGAAGAAAGTGGAAGAAAAAGAAATGAAGAAAGTCGAGGAGAAGGAGGCGGAGCTTGTGGAAGAAACCGTGGAGAAAGAAGCGGAGGAAGAAGCCGCCGAGAAAGTAGAAGTGACGAAAACAGAAGAAATACCAGAACCGGAGAAAATCGAGGAGGAAAAAATCGCGGCAATTCCAGAACCCGCAGAAAAGAAGGCGATAGAAGCGCTGAGAGAGGAGCCCAAAAAGGCGCAACCTCCTCGCGAAGCGGACAAGGAGCCATTGGCCGTCGAGCAAGAAACCAAAAGTCGTGGTGATAGCGAGATCAAAATCAAACGTTCCATTTCTCCCGAACGGAAACACGCGAGGGACAAGAAACGAAGTCGCACCAGAAGTCGCGACAGAGACATCAGGAGGCGGAGCCCTCCCAGAAGAAGAGAACTGAGTCCCCCTCGACGCCGCTATTCGTCCCCCAGAAGAAGATCGCCACCGAGGAGGCGTGGCTCTCCTCGTAGGCGTTCCCCGTCGCCTAGGCGGCGCTTATCCCCTCCACGCAGGAGAAGGCGGAGCCCATCTTTGTCTCCGCCCCGCTCCAGGAGTGGGGGCAGGAAAAGGACGCCTTCGCCGAGGATAAGGAGGGCTTCGCCCCTCAACTCGCCCCTGGACGGCTTCAAGAGGAGCGTGGCCGATTCCACGATAAGCGACGACATGTTGCCCCAGCCCAATCCCGAGGATTACGTGGAATCACCCCCTTCTTACGGGGCGAAATACTACGACCGGAAGTTGAAGAGGAGCTCGATTTCCCCCCAAAACTCCCCCAGGCGGATTTCTTTGGATGACAGGATCAACCAGGTCCTGGGGCTGGAAAAGAACGAACCTCCACACCCCAAGCCTGTGGAGACCTATCCGAATTATAGCTATAATCACGCATATAATCAGTACAATCAGTATACGCAGTATAATCAGTTCGGTGCCCAGAAAAACGATTATGTGACCCCTCCATATGGCCCCACCATCTTCACCCAGCCCCCTCCGCCCATCGTGAAACCGCCCCCCACGAAGGTGGTGCAAGTGGGCAACATCCTTCAGGTGGTACCGAACGAAGAAATTTCGCAGGCGGTCGTGGAGCCCAAGGTTGAGTTTTCGATTTTTTTCGCGATCGGGTTAATAGAAACGTGATGTTGCAGCCTCCCGAGACGAGTCAGAAAATAGTACAAGTGGGCAACATGCTTCAAATCGTTCCGGCCGTCATCCCGCCCTCGAAGCCGCCGGTTCTGGAACCGACGCCAGCACCCAAGCCCGTTCAACTGCCAGAGAAACAGTCGGCCGAGGCCATCATGAAGCAGAAGGTCGCCGAGAGGAAGGCCGAGCGGGAGAAGAGGCGACAGGAGCGCGAACGAAGGCGCAAGGAGAAAGAGAAGAAGCGGAAAGAGAAGGAGAAGCGGAAGCAGATGAAACTCAAAATAAAAACGGAGAACATGATCAAGGTAAGAGCGGTAGTCATGCTGACAATGTGAGTGGTCAGTAGAATGGGAAAATATCATTTATTGTGAAAGATTTGTGGATTTTTGAAAAAATTGAAGTGAACCCACCCTTTAAAGTACCTTTAACAGTCCATACATTTGATCGTGATTTTAAAAGAGTCGAGCTACTTCTATAACTAAAGCGAAAATATTTAACACTTAGTCAGCTCTGGAAAGTATATCGATCTGCTTTACAGCACCTAATATTTAATTTCTATCAAAAAAATTTAGAACCTTTTTAATAATTTAAATTTTGGGAAAAATATTTATTGCGAAGTCATGGACAAATATTTAAAAAATGGTTGAATTCAAGAGAAAGTTCGAGTGGTAATTATGTAAACATTGTCTTTAAAAATGGACGTGGTTCCAGCGAGCGATCCAGCTGGAGGCCGAAGCGCTGGCGAGCGAGGGCCTGGAAGAAGACGGCGAAAATCCAGAACTACCCGTCCAATGGCCGCCCATCTCCGTGGTGGTGTCGACCACGCCCTCCTGCAAGGGCATCCTATTGGGCGAAGGCGGCAGGTTAGTTGACGTGTAACCAATCACAGATCGATACTGAAATATTAACGCAGCAGACGAAGGAAGAGCGTCCAGTTCGCGGACGGGGTGCGGCCCGGAGAGGGCACCTCCCCGTCCGGCGGCGAGGAGCTGTCGTCGCCGCCCCCCAACCCCCCGAAGCTGCCCAAAGAGAAGCGCTACAAGAAACTGAAGACGCCGAAGAAGAGCAAGAAGAAGAAGATCAAAGTGAAGGTGGTGAAGAAGAAAGTACAAAACCTCGAGGACGGCGACGACGACGACGAGGACGACAACTTACCGCCGCCGTCGCCGCCTCCGGGCTCGCCTCCACCCCACGTGTTCCCGTCGAGAGTCAAGACGCACACCATCAATAACGTGCACCAATACGTCGGAAATATCATCCAGAGCGGCGCTGCAGGGTTCCAGTTCAGGCCTCCGATGCCGGTGGTCCTCAACAGACATCAGCCTCCGCCGGGCTACATGCAGGGCACGTTTCATTCAGGTGAGAATCGGGGTTGTTGTGAAAACACGTTTTTAATCTCAATTTTTAGAAGTAAACAGTCTTTCACATCCACCCTACCAAGGTGTGTCATCCCATCATTGAACGAAGCCAGCAGACGCTAGGAAATGTTCTGTAACAAAGTGTTTCATAAGATGTTTTAAGTTAAATGTTTATTATAATATGTACATACGTAGTGATTATGTTTTTTTTTTTTTTTTTAATTATGTATTTATAGCTTTTTTCGTAGACGTAGATTTTTTGATGTACTGGTAGACTGTTTTTATAATTTAAGTAAACAATATTTTATTTTGAAAACAGAATGTTTGAAATAAAATATTTTTCAATATTTATCCACATTGTTCGTCACGTGATCGCGCCCCCTCTGCATTTTTAGCGCTCTGTGGTCCGTCGTTGACGTCGATGACGTTTCATCGACGGTTGCTTAGCAACGTAAACACAAATAACTGTCAATTCTTTTGATTTATTTATTTTCAATTAATTTTTTATTTTGCGATGTCGGAACCGACTCAGCTGGATTTATTGGAAGGTAATTGATTTTGTGTGATTTTGTATGAAACTACCGATTCTCCCCCAAAACTAATCTCCAGCTGTCAAAGAATCGCTGCAAAAGGATGGTCGCCTCGACAAATTTAAAGCCGAATTACGGTCTGCTGTCATGTCGATTTTGAGTAAAAATGCGAACAAAGATGACCCCCCGAAAGTCGCTGAGGAGACTAGATTCATCAATGAGTTAATTCGGGAGTATTTGACCTGGAATGGGTATCTGTACACCGAGCAGCTCTTAGCTGCAGGTAA
>QDEB01040580.1:0-31378 GCA_004193795.1 Asbolus verrucosus | reverse complement strand
GTCTGAAATACAATTCACTAATCTTAATTACAATTGATAGTTTCTGAAATACAGTTTCATTAATCTGAATTACAAATGATGTTATCTGAATTACAATTGAAAAAGGTGTAGTAGTGCCTCAATAATACTAAAAATTGTTTGGATCATTAGTAATAGTATTTTTAATATTTGTTATACATTTCGTTTCAGTTCTGTAAGTAATTCTAGCCGTGAGTCAAGCTGTACTGCTTATATAATAAATTATACGGACTTGCAGCCGGTTTTGCGCGATAATATTGATTTTATTCAATTGAAACATGTGAACGATAAAATTTGAATATTGTAATAATATTATAATATACTTGGTATCAGTGCACTCAGTTATTTCACCACTAAACCAAAGTGAATAATAATAATACTGATTAGACTTAATTCGAATTTTAGTCACTGTTATATTACATGTTTTATAACGCGTACGATCAAAAAGCTTCATCAAGTATGCTGCTAGCATTATTGCGTACGTCGAAACTTAATTCGCACACATTTTGAATTTGTGACATTTGACAGGTTCAGTTAGACAAGAAAAATATTTCCATAGCCCACTCTCAAACAAACGAAATTAACTCTCGCTACTTTGTGATATAAAAATGGAAAATGAGCTCTTTTAAAATTGAAAAATATCTGAAAGCGACATTGTGTCATACCCAGGTTGAAATGTGTACAAAGTGAGCATCCCCTGTGAGTAATTTTAACGGGAACAGAAATTCCAGATCAAAAGCGACAGATTCCGTTAAAGACAACGAAGGCTGCGTCTCGAGGCTGTCGTAGAGGTCGAACGGAAAAAATTCGAGAACGCGAGGGAGCCATAACGCGTTTCCGTCACGCCATAAAGCGCCATGTTTTGCCGGCCGTGACGTCATTCTTCTCTTGCAGGAACCATCAGGATGAACTACATGACGCGCCCCAGCCCCACCTCCTCCACCAACACGTGCTACTCCAACCTCCCCGACGAGTTGGGCTACGCCCGCAGGTGGAAGGGGGAGGAGATGCGTTCGGTTTCCTGACAGAAGCAGCTCGCCGCCCCCACCGAGGAGAAGAGCGACAAGAACTCGGTACGTCAGCGCCGCACCTGGATCTAGTGCCAGACCTCGCGGTCCAGGCGGCTGCCGTGGACGCGCGAGGAAACCGAGGACGAGGTCGGCAAGGACGTCGTCGAGACGAGGATGTGAGCGGGAGGGGGCTTGGAGGGATTCGTTATCGCTAAGACAGGGTATTCGTTGTAAAAACTCATTTTCTTCTGAATAAACACACTATTTACATATCCGAGACGGCGGTCTTCAGGTGCAAATGTTACCCATAATCAGGTGTCGTTTCCGTGTAGCATTTGTATAAGAAATGATTCTTTAGCTTAATTATTAGGAGAGGTTGTTAGAATTAGAGACAAATTTTAAACAAGACGACTGTCCTTCTAGATGGCTAATCATCTGTCGGGAAAACACAAGCGCTTTGAAATTTAAGCCATTTACATAAAAGCTTTAAGTGTTTCTTCACGTTTTTCCCAAATGCAGTCCTATTTCAATCAAACACACTGTACAGTTTCCTGGAAGAGAAAAAAAATTTTAAAAATCAAACAAACGACACTGTGTGACCAAATATGTGATAAATATAATTATTTTACTGTACATATGTATAATTTGTGTAAATTCCCTGTATGACTGTTGTAAATAATAAATGTAACAATAAACGAGGGGCTTGCATTGCATGTGCACCACATGTATCAAACTATATATTAAAAAACTATATTTCAGTGTACACATTTATTTACAACTTCCCATACATACAGTTCGCGAAATTCACCTCTAAACTGACTATTTTAGACATTTCGTTTTGTAACAACCCGTGCAGGCTCTTCCCATCGTGTTTATACACCCAACAATTTTCCTCGGTGATGAAATCATATCGCTTAGGTCCGGAGAATGGGGAGCTTAACCAAATCTGCCGGTTCGGGGACTGTCTGTTGATCACGTAAGTGCCAAATTGGGGCCCTAGATTCACCGTTAAAACGCCACTCTGCAAAAATGTGTTTTAAACAAAAAAAATGAAAACCTAACCTCAAACTTACACTGTATGAAACATCTCCACTCTTTAGATTGTCGGCTTCTTCAACAATCTGCTCGAAATACTCGGTGAGAGATTCTAACGTCTCTTCGCATACTTTCTCGAACGTGGCGTGATCAACCAACTGGGGGGCTGTTGTGCAATAAAACGAACCTAACCTATAACCGTCAAAATTTTTAGTTTTTCCAACATATGTGTTATATTTGGGGGCGATTATGGCACTAAACCGGGTCAGGTGTGCGTTATTTTTTATAAATCTACACAAATTACGCGTTTGGAGGCAGATTTTAACTGCTTGCATCGCGTCGAAGAAGTTAGGTTATGTTCGTTTTCCGATCGATGTTTCTGTGGGTAATTTTAAGTTGCTGGCGCTGACGCGCATTGTTTTATCAACATTTGTTGTTTAAGAGTAATTTTTAATCTTTAATGTTAATTTCGTAAGGCCGTAAGGGTGAGATAACCTCAAACAATAAGGGCCCACAAAAGTTTATTGCGAACTGGATCATGTGTGTTACCGTGGGTCCAGACTGCTCGTGCTTATATACAGAGTTTAACTTGCATTCATGTGTTTGCCAGGCTCGTTGACAGACTGTCCAAAGTAAATTTGAGAAGAGACTCCACCAACTTGCAAGTTTTCCCTTTGAAATACCAATAATGGATAGAGCCTGACGAGTGACTCATGTGGCTTGCACTGCTTGTCACATGGCTTGTAATCCGGCGCGAGTAATCTGGGCCCACCTTCAGTGAAACAGGTCAAAAATGAAAATTTTATCCTGCAAAATATGAAAATACATAACTGCAGTTATCACGAATTAGACTTATCAACAAAATTAGTATTCCACTTAAAATTACGAGATAAATTGTCCTTAAATTAATAAAATTGAACTTATGGCGTCTATTCATTCTTTTAGTTCGGTTAATTCGAACATGTCTTGCTCCAAGGGTTTAGATATCCAATTCCCCAATCCGGCTTTAATGAAAGCTTCGTACAGGTTTTCTTTCGCGACCTGTGCATTGAAAAATCAAAATCGACATCGAGAGGGTTATTTTCAAGTCACCTTGTATGAATATACGGCTTCTTTGACCTCGCAGTACAAACTCGGCGTGTCTTTTTCGATTTCGGTTATACTGGAGATCTTCCCCACCAATCTGACGAATCTCTTCATCAGTTCTTGTTTGCAGAATCTAGAAATCCCGCTCTCGGGCTTTCCGATGTTTGTATTGACGATCTCCGGCCTGGTCAAGCTCGGAGCCCAAATCACCGAGAAATTGGGAGCTTTGCTTGGCTGTCTCGTCTCGCTTGACGTCAGCAGATACGTGGCTGGGCGGTTGAGGCGGAACGGGGGCGGCAGCCCCTGGATGGTATTCTCGACTCGTCCATAAATAGCCCTATGTACGGAATGATTTATGTATTATTTATAATTTTTTTCATTAAGAAATCACAAACTCAAGGTCAAACCCACTTGATAAATTGATATATATTTTTAATGATCAAAACATGTTTCGATGAAGCCCCTCACCATCATCAGCCAAGTTAAGGCGCTAATTTTCCTTACTTTCATCATTAATCCCATCATCAGGAGGAAAAAATGCAATTTTCCCCGTTTCGTAATTTATTTAACTTTGCTGATGATGGTGAGGGTTCCCAACAAAACATGTGCCAGTTATCAACTTATCAAATGAGTTTGACTGAGTTTGTGATTTCTTTTGAAAAATTCGATATCGGCTTCGAGCATGCTCACCGATTCAGGTGTGATTCCCGCATCAAGCTCCCCAAAACAATTGACTTCAAGTAGATGGGTTCGATGAAATGCGAGAGAAGCGCCCCCTGGATCCCCAAGACGTTCCATCGACAGATTTTGTCGGAGCACGACATGGTCAGGAGCCTCTCCCCCTGCAAAATCCCGTCCCAAGTTTGAATCAAGCTCGTGTTGACCTTGACAGGAATCGTCCCCTCTCCCGACTCGATTTTGGTTCTTAGTTGCCCCCTGGAACTCCTGTTGGGGTGTCTGTCGATGGCGTCAAACTCTTCATGCGGACTGAATATTCTGGCGTCGCCGCAAGGCGCCGTGTTTATGTACAAATGAAACTCCAATCCCTCGCGCAACCTGTAACCTTTGCCGTCCTCGCGTGAGGTAAAAATCGACTTTTCTTCTTCACCGTAGGCGACGAGATCGAGTTGGTCGTAGAAATAGCTGATGAGGCACCGCCGCGACACTATTTCTGCGTGCATGTCGTTTAAAGAACACCCGTTCATGCTGATGTGCTCTCCGGAAATGCATTTGGTTCCTGTTGTGACTGAGATTATCTCAGCATCGATCAAACTTCCATTTCGAGTCATCACAATGCCTGCAAGCACCTTACGTCTGGCATGGATGGAGTCGTTGGCCATTAGAGACGCGAATTTTTCTTGAATTAACCTAATAGTAAGCAAAAGTCAGTTTTGGGCATTATAACGAACGCATTATTATTGCTTTTTGTAAAAGCAAATACTCACCTGCAGTCATAGAGATACTCACCTTGGGGTAAATGGCAATGGGCACCCAAACTACCATGGTATATTCCTGAGCACGCTTACTGCCGATAATATCGGCACCCTTAGGGTAAGGTGCAGGGTCATATAAAATCGAAAAACTGCTGCACCTCACCATAAAATTAAAAAATACATACATAAGGGGGGCTCTAAGAAACATATTTTGGCTGTAAAATAAGTTTCTCGTTAATTTTTATAAAAATTATAATCATTTTCGATAGCACAAGGCGTCCGCAAATAACGTCGGTAATGCAGGTCGCCATCGACCAATTTTTTGCGGACGCCACTGCATTCACTCAAGGCCCCAAGCGTTTATTGGTTAGTGCTTGCACCACGTGACTGTGTTTGCCAGTTAGCAAAACATCAATGACATAACCTCACCTGCCAACGTAATCGGCCCTCTCCTGCTCTTCCGCCAACACGTTCGGCCTCTTGTCCACTTTTACGTCGTTCAGATTGAAGTTGAGCTTCGCCAGGGCAGCGGTGGCGGCCGCGTTTTTGGCCAGTTTTTTGCTCGAACCCGTCCCGAAGAATTTCTCATCTCCGAGAGTGATCGTGATTTTGAACCTGGAATATGCACAACCTTCGTTTTCGGTACATTCGTACACAACCTTAGGATAGAGCTCGTTGAGGAGCATGACGGGACCTTTGGCTGTGGATTTTTTCACGACCGTTCGGTGCTTGTGCATTCCCTCGAAAGCGTCGCTCGTGAAGTCCATGTTGGTGGCGTCTGCTCCGGTCGAATAGATCATGTTGGCGTTGTTGGGCAGCTGGATGAACGATTTCAAGGCTTCTTCGGCAGCTCTGCATTTCGCCACTTTTTTTGAACCTCCGACCCCGTAGTAGGTCTGCCCGTCCACTTCCACTCCCACTTTGAAAACGGGGGCGTGTGAAGGCCCAGTTTGTTCTATCAAGTTGTATTTTAAACCTATCCTCAACTCGTTCAGGACCGAAACTGGGTTCTTATTATCGCTGACTCCGGCCGGATCTAATTTGACTTTTTTCGCTTCAGGGGGTAGGAAATCACCTGGAAATTGTCGGGGAGTAAAAATTAGCGGTGAGAATTGTTGAATTTACCGGTTTCTGGTTTGGAAGCCACCCGCTTGACTGGAGTGGTGACTTTTTCGAAGTCGTTAGCCATGACGTAAGCGGGGTTAGGATTTCGATTTTTTCTAGAGGCGAGGCGAAAAATCGTTTGATTGTGCGATTAAATGCAAACACCAACAATTTTCCTGGGCAAATTACGACGAAAACAGTCAAATCGCGTCTGATAAGTTATCCAACATAACCTTAGTTTTTTGACAGATGATAACACACAATACGCCAAGGCACACATTATAAAGGTGCAGCCATTGTAAAAGTCTCAACGGAATTAATTTTAGGGACTTTATTTTACATAAACGTTTTCCATTTTGACTGTAATTCAAAGTTTTCGAACAGTGAGGTGGTAGAATTTTTATTTTTTTAATAATTTTAAAAATAACTATCAAGATGCATGATATACAGGCGAATTCATACGGTACCAATTTTTAAACAACTGTCACCCTCAACTTTAGTTGAAAATGAGGATACTCACCGTCACCAATCTCAGTTGCTACTTTTGTTGTTATTTCAAATTTGTTTGACTTTTGTTCCACTTTTTTACGCTTGTTATTTACCATAATCGGTATTAACTGTTGCCTTAACACACAAAACGCTTTGTTGATATGTTCATTTTGTTTATTTAATTTTTCGTCTATATTTTCCAGCTTTGACTCGATAAGTTTTGTCAGTTTTAAAACACTTTCAGTAAACAAATCTGTTAATTTTAATAAAAAACTGTTCATTTCCATGTTGCTTCTTGCGTTTAAAAAGGTTTGTTTCTATGCTTAATCTAGAATTGTAATGTAGATGATTTTTAAAAAATAATGAAATAATTGCTTGAATACCTTATTTTATTGTCATTTTCCTTATACGTTTAACTTTAATTGTTTTTGTGATAAAAAACAAAACATTACTAATCAATCAACGACATTAAATATTTATCTTAAAATGGGTGAAGTCCTCACGTAATTGTACAGTTGGAGGTGAAAGTTAATGACAGGAATGAAGTTGCAATATTGTTGCACCTGTACTATGTTGGTTGCATAAGCACTCAAATTTAAAATATATTTTATATTTAAAAACAACAAATGCAAACAAATAACAAATAAAAACAAAAACAAATAAAATAACAAATCAAAATTTTTGATACTCATCTAATTCTTTTTTATTTCAGCTGTGTGTTGCAGTTTAACGTGTTTGCCTTCTACAAGACACTTACATTTGTATGTTCATTGTCCACATTCATACCACTTTACCTTTTCAGAGTTCGTTTAATGTATCTCTTCCCTATTTTGTATTTGTATTGCTCACTTTTGAATCAATTACTGTTTGTGATCAGTTTAACAACAATGTTCACCACATTCATTCCAGTTTTTGTGTGTTGTTAAGTCTAAACAGTTGTAACTGAAATATTTACAAGTTGATGACAAGATTACAGAAGATGTAAGAGGTTTCTGTTAATAATTCAACATCCCAGTAACTCAAATTCGACGACAATAATTAATTTCGAATAAAAATTTTCTACATTGAAAAGTGAATTTATTCTTTTTAAGTTGGTAACAGGATAACAAAAGATGCTAGAGGCGTCTCTTAACAGTTGGCCACCTCCTGATATGTCATCAATGTCCTGTTATTCTACCTCAAAACTGTTTTCTTTGAAGCTTATTTCTCTTTGTAGACTCTGAATCAGTGCTACCAATCTCAGGTTGGCACTTCCGTTTTTATGTTTTGTTTACTAAATCCGCCATAACCTCAAAGAAAAATGTGTGCTTCAGAAATCGCGAATTTGGTGAAAAACTTGCATCTGCTAGCTCTTCCGTCGACTCTCTGGGCCGTCCACATCGACCCCAAACAAGAGTTCATAGCAATTTTGCACGCGACCGTGAATTTCGACAAGATAACCATCGACAAGGGGGTCCTCCTCACAACCGAAAACTGCACGATCAAACCCTCGGTCTCCTTGAACGACGAAATCGTGCAACTTCCCAACGTCACCTCCAAGATAGAAACCATCTCCGACCTGACCTCTCTAGTGTACAACCTCCACGACATCAGATCCTGCATGAAGTGCTCCAGGTATATTTCCAACGACGAACAATCGACTCTCTGCAATTTCTGCGCCTTCGAAGCCTTCGAGAAGGCGGCGGAAACAATCCAAGCTCCAGCTTACAGCTTCGATGACCCCACCGAAGCGAATTGCCAGGAAGAGGCGCTCCGAGACAAGCACCTGTGCACGGTGTGCGGCAAGACGTTCGGCTGCCCCTCGGGCCTGGAGCACCACATGCTGACGCACGCTCCGCCCGACGACAAGCCCTTCAAATGCAAAGTGTGCATGAAATCCTTCGCGAAGAAGTACAATTTGAACGTGCACACGAGGGTGCACTCGGGGGAGAGGCCCTACGTGTGCAGCAAGTGCGGCAAGACTTACTCCACGAGGAGCAACCTCTCGACGCACATGAACAGCGCCCACCTTCGGGAGAAGAGGCATCAGTGCGAGCTGTGCGAGATGAGCTTCGTGCACCCCCGAGTGCTGAGGATACACATGAGGAAGCACACGGGGGAGAAGCCGTTCATGTGTCAGGTTTGTGGGAAAGTGTTCTCGAAAAATGTGCACTTGACGATACATACGAGGACGCACACGGGGGAGAAGCCCTACGTGTGCGCGGTGTGCGGGAAGGGCTTCACCACCACGGGCAACCTCAACTCGCACAAGAAAATCAGCCATCGGCAATGAAACATAATTAAAGAAACAATAATTTATTATAAAAAAAATTAAGTTGGTATTAAAGCTGCATTAGTACTAGTGCGCACTTAACCTTAGAAAAAATATAAAAATTGACAACTACGTAAAGCTTAAATATATTTTAATATTTCATAAATTATAATCGTTATATAAATTAACTAAGCTTGAAGAGCTGGGTATAAAATCTCTGTTACTAGAAGGTCTTCCTGTGCACCGCCCTCTGCCCCTCCTCATCAAACTCCCTTTTCGACACAACCATCTTCTTGAATGTATCTAACGAGGCCAGGATCGAGCCCCCGATCCAGGTCGAGTATAACCTCTCCTGAGGCGCCGAGATTTTAATTTGCACGTCTTTAGGCGACAACTTTTTAATTTCAGACAGCAACCTATCCCCGAATCCTTTAAACAAGGTCGAGCCCCCCGACAAGACGATATTTTTGAACAAAACTTTCCTGAGATCGAGATCCGACTTCTGTATGGAATAAACCAGAACCTCGTGCAGTCCTTCACACTCCTCCCCGATCAAATCCGGCCTGAACAGCACTTCGGGAGCCCGAAAGCGCGCCGGCCCGATCTGGATGACGTTGCCGTCAGGTAAGGTGTAGTTTATATGCTCCGTATCGACGGACTCCTCTTTCAACGGATTATTCGCCAAATAGCAAGCTTTCTCTTTGATGGTTCGAACGGTTTCGAACTCTGCGGTGGTGCGGAAATTGATTCCTTCTTTGCGCAATAATAATCGGAGGTACCGCGACACGTCTCTGCCGGCGATGTCGACTCGCATGATGCTGTGCGGCATGGCGAAGCCCTCGTAGATAGGCACCGAATGAGTGACTCCATCCCCTGCATCCAGGACTACTCCCGTAGTCCGGCCAGTGGAGTACAAACTGAGCACGGCTTGCATCGAGATGAACAAGGCTGGGACGTTGAACGACTCGAAGAGGATCTCCGCGGCCTTCTCTCGGTTGGGGCGCGGGTTCAGCGGCGCTTCCGTCAGCAGCACCGGGTGCTCCTCCGAAAAGATCGACAGCTGGTCTTTGCTGTAGATGTAAGTCCAGATTTTCTCCATGTCGTTCCAATCCGTGACGATTCCGTGCTCCATCGGGTACTTGATGGCGAGCAGGCCCCGGTGCTCCTCCGCTTTGGGGCCGATGAAAACGTCACCTTCCAGGGCTCCGGCCATCACTCGGACGTGCTTCGGTCGACCGATGCTGCAAGCGGCGCTTTATTTTTGAGAGGTTTCGAGTTATGCACATACTCACTAGTTGGGGAATCTGCATTTGGGGATCTGGTCGCCTGCGAAGCCCGCTTTGATAACCCCAGATCCCTGCGAACAGAATCAAGCTAACAGGGGGCGCTTTTTGCGGAGGAGGTACTCACATTATCTATCACAACTGGTTGATTGACGATCACATCGTAAGTTTCCATTTTTCTAACAAAATATTATTATTTTCACACGCCTTTCTATGATGACTACTCGCTAACAAACGTCAAATTGAAACGTCATTCACGCGACGAAAGTCCCCAGATTTGGTGATTTTTCCCGCTTGTGTTGGTGACGCGATGGGAAAGGACAGATCCGGACTAGCCCCAAATGCATAATCTTTATATTTACACATTTATTTTAATAATTAAAAAATTTAATAATTTGATTCTTATCACTCTCTAACAATCCCGCTGGCGTCTGCCATGTCCACTTCTATACTCATGCTCATCTCGCTCGGCATCATCGATTGTGACTCTTCCTGTGACGCCATCTCCTCCACCGCTTTCGTCTCGATGTCGAATTTCGGGATGTAATCCGGGGCGTCCGGATAGGGGGGCTTTTCTTCCGTCAGTTGTTCGATAACATAATTCAACATGGTGGTGCAAAACGAGTCGTCGTTCCTCAACCCCAAAGCTTTGTGGAACCAATCGACCGCCTCATCGGTGTGCCCCATCAGGGCGTGATTGAAGGCTATGGCCGAGTAAGTGTTGGCCGATTGGGGGGACAGCAGCAGGGCTTGATGGTGAAACTCGAGGGCCTCTTCGTATTTTCGCAGCTTCCGACACGTGTGACCTAAGTTGTTCAAGAGCGACTCCCACCGTTTGGGGATGAGGTCGGATTTGATCTTTTTCACTCTCGTCAGGGCGTCCCGGAAGTGTTTCTCGGCCCCTCTGTAACTAGATCTGGACGATAAGGCGCCATTTCGTACCCGACACTTACTTGGAATGCTGGAAGGCTATGACGCCCATTTCGTGCATCACGAAGGGATCGTCGGGGGCGATGTTCTGCGCCTGTTTGAAGAACTTCTCGGCCAGCCTGATGTTGTTGGTTAAGCCGCACTCGAGACCGATGTAGAGGAGGGGGAGGTGGCACCCCTTCATCAACTGCGAAGCTTTGAAGTACGCGGCCATGGCTTGATCGTGTTCGTTTTCGATGGCGAAAGAGTGACCATAGGCGAGCCAGGCTGGTCCGAATAAACGATCCAGACAGGTGGCTTTGGCCAAATAACGTCTGGCGAGGTCACTTTTGCCGATTATGTAATAATAACAACCGACTGCGAACCAGGAGATTGCTAGATTCGGATACAAATCCACTAAATTGTGGGCCAATGAGAATAATTCTAAAACAAAAAAATATATATAGTGATCCTACCAACTGCGCCCTAAACTGACTGTTGCTTTGCTTCAGCTCCACTTGACAGGAAATGTGGATGGGTAAGCAGCCGCTATGATAAGGATCTTCTTTCAGGATCGCTTCCGTTAATTCGCTGCATTGCTGATAATCACAGTTGTAATAAAGTCTCTCGGCTTCGGCAACATGCATGTCTAGACTCTCTTTTAATTTCGCCAGAATCGGTTTTTCCCCTTCAATTTCGCTTTTCATCAGATTCTTGTCATTGTTCCTTGCCACATTCGGGGTGCTGATCGACGTGGGGGTTACGACGATGTTGGGGGTTGTGGACAGCGAGGGTATGTTCATAGGGATGAGCTCCGGGGTGACTTTGGCTTCAGTGATTTTCCCAGGTGAGGGGGTGTGGTATTTTTTCAGCTTGCTCTCGTATAGACTCAATAAAATTTCGGCTTCTTCCAAATTGCACTGCTGGGGAATGGGGATGGAATTCAACAGATCTTGCTCCTCACTAGCCGTCAACATTTGGTATTTGATTAACGAGTCGAAAGCTTCATAACAGTAGACGTCATACTGCAAGGCTTGCTTGTAACACTCGGCGGCGAGTCCTCTGTTATCCATACTCTCCAAAACTTTCCCTTTGAGGAGTAAAACCGCAGCGAAAACTTGCTGGAAATTTAAAAGAAAATACAGGAACCTGTAATGTCGAGGTTATGTCACCAACATTTTTTGGGGTATCATCGAAGAGGAGCGACTCCACGCTGGGCGAGTAAGGGGCCTGAGTGCTCGCATTGTGCACTAGCAGGTCCACATCGATGGAATTCATCACTTGCAGAGCCTCGTTGAATTCGTTGGCTTCCAACAGACACTTTACAGTTAGATAGTTGCAAAGAATGAAATTCTTGTCGAGGTTTCGGGAGCGCAACAAATGGGAAGCTCTGTGGTACTGCTTCAGTAAAAACATGCATTGGGCCAGCCAGTAGACATCGCGGGCGCTCCCGGTCAAAGCGACGACTTTATCGGCCCAGAACAAAGCCGCTTGGTAGGCGTGCTGGAAAATTGTTGTTTGAGGTTAGGTTCGTGGGGGCACCTCTACTCACCAGATCCAGATAAGTTTGGACTAATTTGCGGTAATTATCGATGGTCACGGTGCTCGCATTGATTGTTTTCATTTTCTAGGTTATTTTCGAAAATCGCTGTCAAATGTCAAAATCGGCTCCAGACAGGGTGGCCAACATAGTTGTTGTAACCAGACAGCGGCGGGCATAGGTTTTTTTTTCAATAATACGCCAAAATTGTCAGATTTTTCATTTATTCACAGTTTCATAATTATTAAAAATAATTTACAAACTATAAGTTGTACACTTAGGTTTTTAAAGTCCTTTCGAAATTTACAACATTAACAAACTAAAATAAGGGCGATGGCAATTAATGAAATCATTAAACTTACGACTTAACGGTAAAAAATTAATTGTAACAACTAAAAATAACAGATCATTAATTGACAATTGTCATTAATCGTTAACAACACAGCATGAACATTAAAAATTAAACGTAACCTAATAATGAAAGCAAACATGATCGCTTTGGTGGAACTGAACAAACGATTCCGAAAACGTTTAGGCAACAATTACGTCACTCTATTGCCCCCTCCCCACCCCTCTCACTAAGTAGTAATAGCCTCGTGATTAATAGAAAAGCTGCCAATGATAGAATTGACTACTGGCCATTATTCTCGTTTTTTTTTGTTTCTCGCCTACTTCAACAAGTGCGACATTGTTCTTTATTCAAGGAACTTTTTGTACAAAAATAATTTTCCAAGGTACGATTATACAAGATCACAATAATAAACTTGTGTAAATCCTCTTTCACAACCAAACACAACAAACCGCGCAACACATATCAGAAAAAGAACGACTAGTGCGCCGCGTGTGCGACACAGCAAGCATTATTACCGAAAAAATTTAATTGTTTTCAACCGGTTGACCCTTACCTACGATCAGGAAGAACGGCGGAAGATTCATTATATGTAAGTGTATCTCGGTTTGGGCAGGTCGCCGAAGACCGGGTCCCCGTGGACGCTCTTGGCCAAGGCCTTGATGCTGGCCGCGATGTCCGCGTTTCTCTCCACCGGAGTGGCGTCGTCGACGTCCTCGAAGCCCCTGTTCCTCGTCTGGGACAAGAAGGCGGGGATCGTCATCGGCAGAGACTTGGCTAAGGCGTTGCCGCTGCCGCCGCGTTTCGGTATCTTCACCCCTCCGTCTTCTTTGGCGCCATCTGGCGAACATGCCGTTAACCTAATTGAAAACGTCGCTTCCGACCGACTCACCGTCCACGTCGCTGTCTTCGATTTCGGACCCTCCGCCCGAATGGATGTCGTCGGTGCCGTCGAACTCGAAGAGGCCCACCGTGTCGAAAGAGTTGACGTGGTGGCCGATGGGGCAGCTCTTCTGCCGTTTCGGCGTGTGTCTGCTGGGGTTGGTCTGCAACGACGCCGTCAGCGGAGTTTTTCGAAAAAAAGGGGGAAAAAAAAACAACTCACCGAAGCGCCGGGGCTCGAGAACTTCACGCTTCCGGCGGCCAGGGGTTCGTTCAGTCTGGATGGCATCCCCTGGGGGTTGGACATGCCCGAATTTGTACTTGCAGGTTGCTTTGAGTTGTCTAAAGTGTTGTTTAAAATAATCCTGAAAACAGAAATTTCGCTATCGATAACGTCGTCGTAAAAGCGACGCGTTCGAATGGCGGCCATTTAATTTTATATTTAGCCCGTCGCGATAACGGTATCTGAAGAACCGTCAAAAACACGAAAAAGAAGAGAAAATCGCGTCTGCTGTGGCGATTTTCATTTCCTCCAACGGCGCCAGTTCCGAGATAAAAGCGAAAATAACGCCAATTAAAAACCAAACATTCGAACAATGTCCGATAAGATAAAGGAGGCTGAAATAAAACATGTTTTTCAAATACATTTCCTACATGTTTACAAACTCGCGTCATTATCGGAAATGTCGTTTACATGATAATCTGCATTTTGCATAATCCAACATTTAAAATGCGAAAACCTTCACACGTGTCTTGTATACGAGGCGTGCGCTGAAATTTCGCGTCTGCGACACGTGACCACCCAAACAAAGTGAATGGAGCATACACATCAAAGTTTTGGACCTTGACTGTACCAAACCAAAACCGAATTTTGTAGAGATCCACGCAACAATCACCGGCCGAAGGGCCCGGATACTAAATTGGGGGTGTTTTTGCGTGCACAATTACTCTGAATCTCTCAAACTGGGGTGCGAAATTTAACCACGTCTGTCAAAACTTTCATTTGTTGTCGACATCAATGACAGATGTCAATGTGAAAAATCACCCCTTACTTGGTTAGAATCTGCTGTTCTCTGAAGGTTTTCTCCCTCAGATTGCTCAGCTCGCTGTATTGCTGATCGGTGAAATGTCGAATTCGCTCTTCTACGGCTAGAGCTTCGTTCTTGAGCGCATCGGCGGCCACTTGTTTCAGGCCTTTGATAACATTTTCCACTTCGCCGGGTAAATCTAAAGAACAATACATAAATCGATGACTCTATGGAACGGTCGCGTTTGGAAGAATTTTATGTTCGGTCGGAGCAACGAAGACTACTTACAGGAGTTGGCTATCAAGTCGTCTTCGACGATTTCGTCCGAGTCGATGATGATTTTGTACAGTTTGGAGAAGCTTTTGCCGGCTCGTAGCTTGTCTATTGATTCTTGTGTCTGCAAACGATCGGTTTGAGTGTCAGCGGCTGCTTTTGTTTGAGGTTAACTTACGAAAAGTTTGGCGTTGACCAGTATGCAGGAAGCACCCTTTTCTCGATGTACTGCATGCGAATGAACACCACAATTAATACAATAATGAATAACCCAAGAGCCTACATTTCTAGTTTGTATCAACCCCGAGTGGGATTTATTAATGTTAATTAATTTGCCGACTTGTTGAATGTCCTATAAAAATAAATTGAGTTGGCGACGAACTGTCAAAAGCTTCAATTGTCCCTGCAACTGTCATACCTGCTTGAAGAAGCTGTCTTCGACCTCTTCCTGAGACAGGCCCAACGTTTCGACGGCGACCTTCTGGAAGTCACCGGGCTCAGTTTCGACGATCACGTTGAGACAATGGCACGACAGCATCTTCGGCTTTAACAGAAAACTTGACGACAAGACGGCTGTGATCGAGAAGGCAAAAACAATCGAGCTACAGCTGTTGATGGGGACCAGCAGGCCGGACTTTGTTTACGGAAGCCGTCCTCAGTTGCGTAATTACGAAAATCGACGACCGAAAAAGCGGAATTTCTACTCGGACGCGGCTACGAGGCATCAATTTTGTTTATCTTTTACGAAAATTAATCAACTGACAACAGATAACGGAAGCACGAACAAAGAACACAAAGGACGATAGCGGCGTAGAGACCAGCAGCAACCGTCTGTCAAACGTCAAAAAACAACGGCGCGCCTGCGCAATCGAACTTCTGTTATATAATAATAATAATAATAATAATAATAAAACCCAAAAATTTCCCGTCAACTTTGAACGAACCAATCAAAATTACCAGTTCTTGAATATTATAACGATTTGTTTGCTAATTTAAAACATAAATGTAAAACTTAGTTAAATTATACAGAATACCTCATAATCATGTGTCGTACTTTGGAAGATGGTAAAACATCAAAAAATAAGGAGTGAGGGTGGGGGTCTTTTTTAAAAAGTTTTTTCAAAAGTTTCCTGAGGGAAGCTTTTGAGCTTTTGTAATTATATCGTGAACTACAAAAACGAAATTTTAGCATTTTATTTTTCTAATTGGATACTTGTTTTTTTTGATAAATTATGTTAATAATTCCACTCTTCAAAGGGGTGGTTTTTATTACTGAAGGTAATAATAGTAATGATAGTCTCTTGTCCCTCTTTTTTTTTTGGTGACCCTTTCTTTGAAGTAATTACGTTAAGCGAATATTCATTTAAAACTAAGCAAAAAGGGTGCTATTGTTCTCAAATACAATGGTTTTAAATATTAACAAATGTTATATAGCGACAAAAAATAAATGATCTAAATTAAAATTTACTTCATGCTGACCTTCACAGCACCAACACGATTAAAACGTCAACGGAACATACTGTCGAGTTCCTCCGAAAGTGATTTTTTTGTATAGCTCTGTATATTTATACGGTTTATATCCTTTTTTTGATATTTATCTGTTACACAATTTCTTCGTTATGTAACTTTGAAATCTATATTAAATTGGCAAATTTATTCTTCTGTTAAACATTGATTTCTTCATCTCGACTTGGTTTCATGATATGCAAATGGTTTAAATGTGACGTATGTGACAACAATCGTATTGATTGTTCATGAATTCTGAATAAACTAAAACTAAGTCACTTTGTAAAATGGTTGATCCGCAAATAAATAAACAAATTAATAATTATTATATTAAGTTATTCAAACAAAATACAACCTTTTGTTAGTAAACAACTCAAATCGTATTCTCTATCGGGGAAAAGGAAATTGTATTCACAAGCAAAAAAATTCCAATTTACAACATGCCGAAGCCTTTAGAATAGCTTATAGCTTTGATCAATCTATCTTTAAGTTTCTCTTTCGACGAATATTCTGGTAATAATAAAACATTAAAACAAGTGTGCGCTGTGGGCAGCCTGTCGGAATCGGGTCCGTTCTTGGCTATGACCAGCTTGAGCCTACTCAGACCCCCTATCGGCACCCTGTCTGACCCGGTGGTGAACTGCAACAGTTTCCTTTTGTCCTCCAACGAGAGAGCGTGGACCGTGGCCCAGAAATCTTTGATGATTTGGCTTTCGTTGGTGTAGCCGCCGTCGTACTCGGTGGAGCTCTCCAGCTCGTCGAAATCGAAATTCTGCGACAGGATCGAGTCACCGACTGACAAAAATTCGAACGCGACCGCCTACCTTGCTCCCGCAAATCAACACTTCGATCTCTTCGGGACGGAACAGCAATTCCAACGGCGACTCGTCGACCACCATTTGGAAGCCTTTATAAAAGGCACGGAACTGTTTCTCTACTGATTTATTTAATAAGAAATCGGCGTATAAATCGACGAATTCCTGAAAGTAGCCGCGATTAGCAAACGCAGACGGCGCCGCCGGACGCTTACGTATTTGTTTTCTTGTGTGACGCTGACTTCGTCCCCGTGTTCTTTTAAGTCGTAATTAATAATAGATCCGAACACATCCTGGTAGCTTATCCTGAAAGTCTGCATGAAAACCTCCTCCACGTCCGGCTCGTTATACTCCAACAATTGTTTTAAACTATTATATAAAGTCTGAAACAATCCGGTTAAGTCTCGCTCTGGCGCCGAAGCAAAAACTTACAGGATTCCAGTCTTGTAAGTCTTCAAACGAACCCCTTTTCCCCAACAGTTTCCTATAGAGCACCATAGGAAAATTCACCGCTAAAATAACGTTATTATATATGGCAAGTCCTAACACTATCCCGATCAGAGTGAACTGAGCGTCGCTTTCGAAGCTGGTAGGGTTGAACCACACCGTCCCCGCCTCGCTCTGATTGGTGAACATCGCATAATCCGGATTGAATATCTCCTCGATCACCAGCTGAAAGAACTCCTTGGAAACGCCGCCCTCGTCGATCCCCTGCTCCCCTTCGAACTCCACCACCAACTGCTTCTTCAGATCGTTGGGATTTTCCATGGAGATCATCTCCAGCTGTCAAACAAGTCAGGTTATGCCGTCGGCAAAACTGGCGCCATTACCTCGACAAGCGCGTCGTCGATGATGTGGTCGCGTCTCACTTTCAGCCGCAAATAGGGGTTGGAGGGTTGCCCCGTCACCGATTGCAAGATGCTGATGCGACGCTCCGAATACATGCGTATCCGGTTGTCGAAGTACAAACCCATCATTTTCGTGGCGGGCGTCAAGATGAACGGATAGTGCATGAAGCAGAATTTCCCTGAAAGATTTCGGTTAGAAACGGCGAATTTATCGTGTCAGAACGGTACCCATCTCGCTCTTGTAGTTGGCGAAATCCCGATCCATCTCCACGCCGTCGCTCAGGGGTTCGTTGTAGAACTCCGAGAAGGGTAAGTACGGCTTCCTGCAGTCCAAAACGTGCACTCCCAGCTCGATAGCTGCAGAAAAATCGGTTTTTAAACGGCGATATAACCTCAAAAAACACAAACCCAAAGGATCGATCGGAGGAGCGGTTTTGTTCAACTTGATGGCCAGGTAGGAGTCGTCCATGGATACCGAGAGCTCTTCGTTGCGCAAATCCGGCGATTCCAACACCCCCGCCAGCATATTCGCATAAAATAGGATCTGTCAAAAAAAAAACGATAATTTCAAATTTCGCGCCTTGATTTTAAGTTGGTAGCGTGGGTGGCTGCGCCAATAACCCTGTAATTTACAGCACACACAAGTTGTGAAATTTAATTGAGATACAAATAAACGTTTCTGCTCGATCAAGTTAGTGTTTTTCAAAGTAAATATGCAATTTTGAACACTCAGTGTGTGATTTTTGCAGTTTAAAACACCACTTCTGATGAGCAAGAGAAAATTCCAATACAACAACCAGGTGAGTGATTATTACTAAAAAATCGTTTCAATCGATTATTTCCAATCATTTTGTGCATTTTCACTGACTTTGAACGATTTTTGAGCGATTTGAGAAGATTTTTATAATTTTAGCAAAATTTGAAATTGCGCCCCTAGCGGTGGGTGCTCAAATTAATCGATTCGGCCATATTCGCGAGTAATCGCGGAATCAAATTTCGTTCTAAAATTCGTGAAAAATCATGAAAAAATCGTCCTAATTCAATGTTTTTTCCCAAAAACGTGTGGTTTTGTGTTACTTTTTGGTGTTTCTACGTGTTTCTGAACCAATTTGAAATTTTAAAAGAGTTGGCAATGGAAGCGCTTAAGCAGCCCCCATGGTAAGTCTGTATCTTTAAAGAACTTCATTATTCATTTGTGTAATTCATGTCGAGTTTGCGTTCGGCAAGTTAATATTGGTAAAAATTGGCGGCCACATTCAAATAGTAAGTTCAGCACTCCTAACCTCACCTACCTTCATTAATTTGGTGGCCGATGTGATCACGTTCTCGTCTTGCACGTAGAAGTCTCTGTGAAACTGCGTCACGATGACCCTGAGGGTGACCAACTGCTGCAGATTCTCCAGAATGTTTCTCAGGCTGGAGCGCCCGGGTCCGGACCATATTCGGGCCAGTTTGGCTTGCACCTCGACCGGCAGCCATTCGGAAGCCCTGCAGATGGCCGGCAGCGCCGTCTCCAGGAAGTCGCCGGAACCGAGAGCGGGGATTTCGAAAACTATGAGCAATACGTTGACGACGTCGTCCTGGTTGCCGCGCTCTTTCCTCGTCGGCAATTCCATCTGCAAGTTTCCAGCCAAAGTGACTAGAGCGTTGACCAGAGAGTGCTCGAATATCGAAGTCTTCAATTTGAAGAGAGCCGAGTAGGCTCGTCGCACAGCCGGTAAGTCAACAGGGAGGATCGAGTTTTCACTGGTTTCAGCTGATGAGTCTTCGTCCTTGTCCTTCTCGCCTTCTAGAGAACGGACTTCTTCCTTCTTCAAGCCGCTTATTTTATCTGAACGGACACGTTTTAGTTGGGGGGGTGTGTGTCAGTTTTTACATTTACAAACCTTTGCTGGTCTCGAAGTTGGATTCCAGACTTTGCGTCTGTTGGAAACTCCGAGACAGGTTCTCTATACTGCTGAAGACCTCGCCTAGTTTGCGGATGAGGCTGAGATAGCATTCGCTCGACTCGCACTCGTCGATTATGTCGTAGAGTAGTTGTTCAGTGAGGAAAGTGGTGGAGTTTGCTTTAACGAAAAACGATGAAAATCGGGAGGTGTGCGGAGGACTCGACTTACTCGTGTTGATTTTAAGAAAGCTGGGATTGTCTCCTAGAATGACGTCGTTGGTTGGCATTTGCACGTCGCTTTTGTTACGGTTAACTGAATTTTCACTATCTGAGTCCGACGATAACATTTTGTTATTGTGAGTGCGCGCGATTTTGTTCGGGTGTCTTTCGCACAGGAGCGCCTCCTGCGAGAACAATTGGATGGCTTGTGCGGCCGCTTCGTCCGGCGTTAACGGTTTGAGCTGGAAAATGTCCGAGTAGTGTCGGAATTAACGACGGAATTAAGCGCGTACTTGGCCGCTGGAGGCGCAGTATTTGTTCTTGCACCCGGGGTTGCCACAGCCGTCGGTTAACTGGTAAAAATAACGCTCGATCAGTTTCCTGGCAGCGGCGCGTTTCATTTCGTCCTCTTTATTGTCCGGATTGGAGGTTTCGTTGTCCGTATTGCTACTAGACGAAGCCTCTTGGTTTATCCTACGGCAAACGTAACCACATGCACCATCGAGTTTTAAAAATAATTCACAGGTCGAGAACAATGAACCAAAATCACGTTTATTATGATGACATTCAAGTTTGACATTAGCAACATAACCTAAAAATTTATTTTTCGGAATTTTCCGGAAACGTGAGCGATTCGGGGGTTTTTGGGTGCGGAAACGAATCGGGATACCTTGAAGCGTCGTCTTGGTCTGCCGGTTGGTCTGATGCGCTCATAGAATTTACTTATATAAATAAATAAAGGCTAAAATACTAAGAACATAAAGGATACAAAAACGACCTAAAAAAGCTCAACACATCTAAATTAACATCGATAACAGCCAAATTAACTTTTCAAAATGACTTTAGTCTTCTCGTTTTTTAGTTAAGGCGAATACTTTGTTTATGTTCACTGCATTGACTTTTACGATTTTTGCGACATCGCTGCTCGTTTGGGGACTTTCGCACCGTCAGGTTGGCCACCGCCGCTGCCAACCTAAAACCAAAGTGCGCAATTTTCACAATTTAAAAACGCTAAATCACCCAGCTGGTAGCAA
Source organism: Asbolus verrucosus (assembly GCA_004193795.1). Lineage (NCBI taxonomy): Eukaryota > Metazoa > Arthropoda > Insecta > Coleoptera > Tenebrionidae > Asbolus > Asbolus verrucosus. The sequence goes on along the minus strand of QDEB01040580.1, from coordinate 10,378 downwards.
AAAATCGGTCAATTGGTGTTAATCCATGGATAATTGCTGCAAATGTCGAAACCGGTGCGGACAGGGGTGCACAAAATCGCTCGAGCCGGGACAGGGGTGTACAAAAAGAAGGGTCTCGTTATAATCTTTTATTTCAATCAAAACGTTACAATAATAGACACTATTGGTACCCACAGTGCGATAAAAGCAAGACGATTTCATCACTAAAATGACAAAAAAACTAACACCCCCAATACGAGGAGTAAAATTGCACACAAAACAATGTGTTAAAAACGAATAATTACATACAATTGCATGAATAAGGCACCTGCCTTTAAGACAATAAATATAAAATCATTTTTTAATAAAAAATGTTACTAGAAATAATGTCACTAATTAATACATTTTGGAACATAATAGGTATTTATCGATATGTTATACACCTATCAAAAACATAATTTACAGCGTTAACTCATACCTAAAACAGACGAGGAAACGTTTACACAACTCTCTAGCCTACTTAAATAATAAACCCATGATTATCTAGAAAAAAAAAGAACTAAGACACTGCCAGGTCTTTGGACCTCGAAACAAGATATTGCAGCGCGTTTCGTCGCTCAACTAACAATAAATCTATGAATCCAATTGCGTAACAATATATTAATAGAACTCTGAAAAAGTAACATATTTACAACATAATAAATGCAACTTCTGATCAGACGTTTAAATATAATTTCACCGATTGCACACACAATTTAGTTCAGTCCGCAATTTAAGTAAAAGCGACCTTATCTAAATATAATCCTAATGCAAGTAAGTAAATAAGCTACATGGTCCCGTATCAGCTCGAGTCACAAAATGTACAAAAATAAGTGCACCAAGAAATCGATCTCTCCAGAAAATATAGCGCGTTAAGGCACACGTACCTGAAACATCTTATATACAAGCTAATTAAGTACACTCTGCGTCGTCGTTACAAAAATATTTATATTATTTGAGCCGCACTATATATAATAATTATACCTTTGGTTTGTGGAATGTATCATTTAAAAAATAGAAGGTGAGTTTAGCCGCTGCGTTTTTTCTCTTTGGAAGACTCGTCCCAGACAGCATAATCGAATCGTTTTTGTACTTTAGACTCTCTCCCGTCGCCGACCGATCTACTTGAGTTGCTTCATCAGTTGCGGGTGCGTCCTGGCGACGATCGCCTGCAACTTCTGCAGCTGGCTCAATAGGTTGCTGTTGGAGTCCTCGAGGCTCTCGATTTTGCTCCTGTAATCGTTGTTTTCCGACACCAATATCTCCACCTTGCGCTCGAGCTGGTCCATGTACTCCTTCTTTTTCCTCCTGCTCTCCTGCGCGGATATTTTGTTTTTGATTTTCCTCCGGATCTTCTTCAGCGACTTCTCCTCGGCCTTGGTGAGAGGCAGCCGCGTCGGCACCGGATAGCCCTCGGCGATCAGCGTTCGCTTCTCTTCATCCGTCAGGATCAAAGTTCCAGTCGATCCTTTCTGCAAGCGGACATTGAAAAATCGTCAAAAATTCACAAAAATAATAATTACAGGTTGACTGCTGATCAGAGGCGTGTGTATCGGCTGACGAGTGCTGGTGTGGTGGTTGAGCATCACTCTGGCGGCGGTTTTTCGGACGTTCGGCGAAGGCGGCTGCGATATGGTGGCGTTGTCTTCGCTGTCCTCGCTGCTGCTGCAGGAGGGGGGAGTGGGGGGTAGGTGGAAGCTGCCGCCGGGTTCGATTTTGATGTTGATCTTGGGCACCTGTATCCTCTGGGGGATGACGTTGTGGGGGGAGCTGATCATGATGCCCGCGTGTTTCAGGATGGTTTGCGTGTTTTTCTTCGCATTGAAAAAAAAAAAAAACATGATGGAAAAAATTTGTCTCCAGTCCCACTTCCTTTACCATGTCCACGTCGAAGTGCAGCTCGCTAGTATTCATGAAGCTCGATTGGGGCGACGAGGGGCAGGAGGAGTGGGTGCTGTCCGTTTCGCTGATCGGCTCGTCTTTTATCGTGATCGCCTCTTTCGACAGCCTCTCGCACGCCGTGTTCAGAGGGATGGCGGGGAAGCATTCGTCTTCCATGTCTGTCGACAGAAGTGCTAATTTCAGATGTGTGCGAAGAATTTTCAAATTTTGATCGGTGGAGTTGGAAAAATAAACGTTTTTCAACGTTAATGAAACATTTTATTTGTGATTGTGGAATGGTAATGGAGCGTTCGATAAACAGGTGTTACGACACCGTTTTTATGCGACTGCCTTATTATTAGCAAACACTGTGATAAGATCGAGCAAACTTCGATAAAAAAAATTAAGTTTTATGGGTATTACGTGCGCCCAATGAGGAATAATTACGAGTCAAACGAGGAACTAGGAAGTAAAAGGATGGGGCATGTAAAAAATTTATAATAAAAGATGCTTACGTAAGAAAAATAAACAAATCTGACTGCTGTAAGCAAAGATGCAGGAAATTGAGGTGTTAAGAAAAATATTTGGTCGAAAGAGCAATGTGAACTGTTTTAAACATCAAAAAGGAAGGATGGATTAAAAATATTCTGAATAAAGTTTGACACTAACAGAAATCTAAAAAGTAAAAAAGAGAGCAATCGTCAGTAACATAAACGATCAAAAAGAGATTTCAGATAGAGAAAGACAAACAAAATAATAATTAAGAAAAACACACGGGAAAAAGATAGAAAAAAGAAAAAGATGAAGATCAAGGAAACAATTTAAGTTGCATTAAAGACTAAGCAAAAAGTTACAAAAAGTAGAAATTATTGAAAGAAGTCTCACATCTAAGAGGTGAAAAATTAAGAAAATCAACTGTCAGATTGTCACAATTAAACTCTAATTAATTCTGCTGTGAAAGAAATCAAAAATGAAAAAGACTTCGTATACGTCAATAGTAAATAAAGGTATCAAAAAAAAACTCATTGAAGACAAAATTACAATTTGGTGACGGCAGGAATACAAAATTGATCAAAACAGATTCGATGTTGACAACATAAAAAAAACTAAAACATTGAGGAATAAAAAAAGATTGATATCAAAGAAACTGTTTTAAGGATTAAAAATTAAAAAATAAACAAATAAAACTTGAAAATCAACCAACATTCGATTTCTTTCACATTTCTGGTTTAGTTTCAAATGTTTTTTATATGTTTTTCCATAATTTATTTCCACAAAGGCAAGTGAAAAGAAAAGTTTCAGATTTAATCTTTTTCTTTTTTTTTTACTATCATATTTTGCATTTACTCTGAAATTTTGTTATATAAAAAGTATTTTTTTTTTTTAAATATATTCTTACATTCATTTTCTAGTTGCACTACTTTTTTTAAAAGCTTTTGTCTATTACGTTCTCTCTAAATTGTTTTTTTAATTATCTTTGTCCTGAATAGTTTTTTACATGTCTATTACTGTGTAAGTCAAAGTATTTTGATCAATATTAAGAGTGTTTTGTTGTTTTGTTTTCAATTTTTTTCTCCCAGTAATTATATCCACTTCTAGCTTTTACTTTAATCATCTCACTCTTCTTCGTCGTTTTATCCTCCACGTTGAATTTCATCTTTGCTTTATGACCTTTTGCCTTCTTGTTTTTAAAGCATTCGTTCTACCTTCTGCACCTTTACAATTCTCTGCATTCTACTTTCTACGATACCAGTAAATTTTGTCGTGAAAGAAAAAAGTTTCCGCGGAGGAACTAGGAAGTGAAAGACCATTTCCAGGCCGCTCGGACAAAAACGGCCATCGAAGAAGAAAAAGACGTCCGGAGCAAAAATGACGGAAAGGCGACTCAGAGAAACTGTCACGACGTGATACACGTGAAAGTTATTCGAAACCGCATCATTACTTGCAGTTAACTCCACCGCAGGAGAACAGTTAGGGGACCTACCGTCGAGCTTGTTGTGTGATATGGGAGAGTCGGGCAAGGAGTCGCCGTCAGAGGCCAAACTGTAGGAGTGCTCGGTCTTGATGGGCCTCGTCCCCAAGGCGGCGTCGGTCATCAGTCGATCGTGGATGATCACCCCGGGCAGGTCCTTCTCCATGTAACTCCATTCGACATCGCCGGAGGCGTTGAGACGTAACACTTCTTGCATGGTCTACAAAAAAGAAACGAGTTAGGCAACCAGTTATACGCGCGACAAGTCAACGCTCTTGCTTTGGACACGCTTGTGACTTCCGAAACCTTCACCTTGCGATTCTCGCTGGTGGGGGGCTAATTGAATTTTTCTAGAAAAATGCCGGAAAAATGTGGATTTGCCGTTAGAAACCGGCGTCAAGGCCACAGGTGGACACTTATCGATCACAATGGCTCGTAAAGTTTTTAAAATCGATTGTTCGTTTTTCTGCGTTTCAACGGAGCGAAAAGATGGCGTCACATGCGAAATTCCGTGAGAAAAGTACTATTGCGCCAACATCGGGGGCAACCCTTCTAACAATCCTGACCCGCTTTTCTGGTTTCTCCATTGCATTATTAGAAAACGAATAATTGTGGAACGTTTATGAAACACGAATATTCCACAATTGCGACAATAAAAACCGATAATTTTTATCGGGCGTTGAAAAAGGCGAGCTCTAAAGTATAATGAGTCGGTGCGCTATCTTGCTCATGTAGGGGATGTCCGGGAAAGAGGTGGCTCCAATACTGTGCAATCGTGACTGCATTGTTACGAACAATGTGACCATTTATCACTGCTCCAAATAGCGCAGAGGAAAATTTCAATTCTCCCCTTTTGAGAGGCGGTTGTGTAAGCGATTTCCAGGTACCGGCGTGATGCTGATACTTTTTGTTGTTCGTCAGAAACGATCCGGTTGGCCGTGATCGCAACGTCGATTCCGTTGTGGTTATCCGAGATGCGGATACGTGCCGGTTCATTTTGAAAGAGGCGATTTAACGCTTCTTATGTCATTCAAAAACACGTTCACGTAATCGAGCGTGCCGTTGTTGACGTCTTACCTACATTCTGCGGATGGCTCTGATGAGATTTTGTTGTTTTTCGCGATCCGGTTTTGCGGCGGTTTCACAGCTCGATGGCGTAATGGCGAAAAATCGACGGCAAAAACGGAATTTTTCCTTATACGACATTCCTCTTTCGATAAATTTCGAATTTGATCGGTTGCTTACGTGAGTTTTTCGTTATTAAGAAAGACTGTTACGTTTTCGTCTATGGATAACGGTTTTTCGTTACACAAATTTCGAAAATGGTGCACAACAACAGTTACTAGAATGAGTACAATTACATTCATTTTTCGTCGACAAGGGTAATTTTGAGGCAGTTTTTCGTTTTGACCAACGGTATTTCGCTATATAGATTTCAGAATGTTACTCTGATCAAATTTCCAGTTACGTTACTTTCCAACTTAACTTTCGTTGCCACTGTTTTAGTTAATTTCCAGTTATTTTGTCTATTTGTTGTTTCAAAGCTTTCGTTATCGTCTTTTCCATTGATTTGGCGAAGATAATTATGATTAATTGTGTACAAGTATTTCAGTATATTTTCGTTTATGGACAATGATTTTTCGTTATATCTAACAGTTTTAAGTTTTTGGCAATTTTTGCCCCAATTTTCTTAAAAAACTGAATTCTTTACCAAGTTCAATTTTTCGTCATAAAATCTTCAAATTGATCTGTCAATATCTCAATAAGAAAGGCGAAAATAATTACGATTAAGCTTAAGGAACTGCGGATATTTCGCTATTTTTTCGTTTACGGACGATAGTTTTTCGTTATACAAATCCATATTCTAACAATTTTAAGTTTTTGACAATTTTTGTCCCAATTTTCTGAAAAAACTGAATTTTTTACCTATTCAGTTTTTTGATTTCTCAATATCTCAGAGGCGAAAATAATTACGATTAAGCTTAAAAATTACGAATATTTCGTAATGTTTTCGTTTATGGACAATGATTTTTCGTTATACAAATCCATATTCTAACAGTTTTAAGTTTTTGGCAATTTTTGCCTCCGTTTTCTGAAAAAACTGAATTCTTTACCAAGTTCAGTTTTTCGTCATAAAATCTTCAAATTGATCTCTCAATATCTCAATGAGTAAAGCGAAAATAAATACGATTAAGCTTAAAGAATCGTCAATATCTCGTCATGTTTTCGTTTATGGATAATGGTTTTTCGTTATACAAATCCATATTCGAACAATTTTAAGTTCTTGGCAATTTTTGTCCCAATTTTCTGAAAAAACTGAATTTTTCACCAAGTTCAATTTTTTGATTTCTCAATATCTCAAATAGTAAGGCGAAAATAATTACGATTAAGCTTAAAAATTGTGAATATTTCGTTATGTTTTCATTTATGAACAATGGTTTTTCGTTATACAAATCTATATTCTAACAGTTTTAAGTTTTTGACAATTTTTGTCCCAATTTTCTGAAAAAACTGAATTTTTTACCAAGTTCAATTTTTCGTCATAAAATCTTCATATTGATCTCTCAATATCTCAATGAGTAAAGCGAAAATAAATACGATTAAGCTTAAAGAATTGTCAATATTTCGTCATGTTTTCGTTTATGGATAATGGTTTTTCGTTATACAAATCCATATTGTAACAATTTTAAGTTGGCAATTTTTGTCCCAATTTTCTGAAAAACTGAATTCTTCACCAAGTTCAATTTTTTGATTTCTCAATATCTCAAATAGTAAGGCGAAAATAATTATGATTAACCTTAAAAATTGTGAATATTTCGTTATGTTTTCATTTATGAACAATGGTTTTTCGTTATACAAATCCATATTCTAACAATTTTAAGTTCTTGGCAATTTTTGTCCCAGTTTTCTAAAAAAACTGAATTCTTTACCAAGTTCAATTTTTCGTTATAAAATCATCATCTTGATCTCTCAATATCTCAAAGAGTAAGGCGAAAATAATTACAATTAAGCTTAAAAATTGTGAATATTTCCTTATGTTTTCATTTATGAACAATGGTTTTTCGTTATACAAATCCATATTCTAACAGTTTTAAGTTTTTGGCAATTTTTGTCCCAATTTTCTGAAAAAACTGAATTTTTTACCAAGTTCAGTTTTTTGATCTCTCAATATCTCAAAAAGTAAGGTGAAAATAAGTACGATTAAGCTTAAAGAATTGTCAATATTTCGTTATGTTTTCGTTTACACACTGCAATTTTTCATTACACACATTACACATTACACCTATTAATGTATGAAAGAAAGTTTTCCGAAAAATATAAACTTCAAAAAATTAAACCTAAAGAAACTTTAATGAGATCCAGTTATTAACATGCAATTATGGAGATCTTTAAAAATAAGATACAACACTAAACTACTGAAAGGGGGCCATTGTCTTCAATCTGACGCAACTTTGGTGTAAAATCTTCCATTAATCTCAAATTTTTCCGAAAACTTTCGTTCCATACGTTATAATAAATCTTGAAACGTTCAGACCGCTTCGTTATGAAGGTGTCTCCTAAATGAATATTTCGTTACATTTTCAAGTTTATAGAAAACGATTTTTCGTTATAGAAGATCTGTGTTTAACAGTTTCGACATTAATAACTGAAGAATAACGGTCTCCAAAATACCAAACAGTTCAAGAACGTAATCTCGGTTATATTTATTTTTCGTTAACAAATACGGTATTTCGTTACTACTTTTATCATTTTTTCTACTAATTTGTCGACAACTTGATTCCTCAGGTTTTTCGTTAACATTTCTTGATCGATTTCACAGTCGAATATAATAATTCGTTTATGGAAACGGTTTTTCGTCGGACGGGGAATTATAAAAGAATAATTTTAAACCCGTTCGTGATGTTTTTAATTTTATTATTAATTACCAAATATCAGCATGCATACGAACATAAAAACAACAAAACAACTTCAGGTAATTATTTCATTAAGCGACTCGTTTCTAAAACCGAACGTTCGAACAACTTTCGAGCGGTGTGAATGTGGCTAATTTGTAAAGTAAATAAGAACGAAGAAATTGGAGTTGAAATAAAAATTACTGTTATGGAAAATTGAAGCCATCATGAAATTGGCCCGAAAGGAACTGTCAGCCATGACCAAGATATCTCCACCAGGCGAAAAACAACAAAACTCGTCCTTTTCCTTTTATTTTTTTGGTTAATTTTTCGCCGGTCGCTTCGTTCCACTTGCATTTTAAGAGGCATTCGAAAGGCACTCTAAAACCAACGGGTCATCCGACTGATCGATAATGAAGCAATCACGCCACTTAGAGGCCATCACAATGGCACATCTTGCAGACGTGAAAGGCCGATTTTTTCGCGTTTTTCTTCTCGGCGGATTCGCGATGGTGCCGCGGCCGTGACCATAAGCGCGGTCATCTAGCTAGATTCGGGTTGTTGACATCCGAAGAATTACACCGAGCCCGGGCCAAGGACTCGCCTCTTAACGGCCAAATTTTCGCCCGCCGGACGGCCGTCGGCCGCCTTCCGGAGCGGTTCGACCGCGGAGGCAGACCCCCCGACCCCCGACGCCTCCTGGCGGGGGTGTCGAAACGCCATTTTCATTAGCGTCACTTGTGTCGGCCCCACACGGCGCCTCCCAACCTGAAAAAAACGCGACGCGCCGCCTCTGGCTCAGACATGCTCACGCTTTTATCAGCGACATGAACAGGATCGTGAATATTAATCGATTCCGCCTTACATAATTCATTTATGCATAAACGTTCCCGGAATCGGTGCAGGGTTTCCCCGTCCTGGCGTAATCTTGTCGTCTTGGCGGCGCGATAACGTGTTTAAACAGTGGCGTATCGCTAATTGAAAAGGGGCCCTACCCAGATGCGTGCGAGGACGATGACACGGAGGATGAAATATCGCGATACGCCTGGAAATTTTTCGGAATTTCGTGACGGACTCTGGAATTATTTAATGGTCGCCGCTAGAGAAAGCCATCGATTCGTGGATATGCTAAAGCGAGGCTCGCCTTGACCGCTAATTGTACACATAAGAGGCTTCGAAGGTCTACGAATTTCGATGGTGAAACAGTAAATGTAGTCGTTTCTGTCGCCGCGGTGGGTTTGGCCCTTTGAATAATGCAAGCCACGCGTTCTGACCAATCGATGGACACCTGTTGCTGGATGTCGGGAAGGGCACCGATGGGGAAACTAAAAATCGACTAAATACGCAGAAATTTGTTTCAAACTAAAAAAAGCTATGTCGGATATATAGTTTGTTTTTAGTGGAAATTTTCAGTTTGATTTAATTATGCGACAGGGAACAGTTGAGTTATCGCGAAAATAATCAACACCATTATCGGCCAATTCATTAAGTGATTTTGAAATTGTCAAAAATTAATTTATCATCTTGCTTTCAAATTCTAACAATAGCCTTATCGCGCCTTTTGACGTCTCATAACACCGTTGTAACTGTTTTTTTTTATATTAAGAGATGCACTTTCAAAATGAAGTTTGGTTTACTATCAAGGACAGCATGAGTTAACTGAATTGGTTTTTATTCAACATCAACATCAGCAAGTTTATAGCCATCAATTTCGTTGTTGTTATGTAACAGTGATGATTTATTTAAAAACTTTGACATCAATTTGTAGATTATTAAGTTTGAAAGACCTTCAAATGATAAATAAATTGTAGATCTTTGGTTTGAAATTTTTCAAAACTTATTTTTTTCTAAGCCCTTAATTTCACTTGAATAGAGAATGAACGCACGCGTTTAGATATTCTTTCACGGCGCCACAATCACCAATCGATAGGAAACTGTTGCTGGATGAAGAAGAACGGATTGAAAAATTAATACGAACGAGAAAAAGTTAACGTATTCAATGTCATTTAGACTAAATATAAAATAAGTATATTTCCAATATTTAGCTTCTTTTTAGTTTGGTTTGTAACAGGGAAAATTAAAAGTGTCAACATCTAAAACTTCCCAGTTCTCCGCGGATTTTTTACACTAAAGCCTCTTTCTGAAGTTGTTTAATTAACAAACAATTGACAATTGACGCTCTGTGAAGGGTAAATCTAGCAACTGGTTTACCTTATATTTAACTGTGTGACCCAAATAATCAACATTGTTATCCGACGATACATAAAGTAATTTCGAAATTGCTGAAGTAAGTTTATCGTTTCAAGAACTCGCTCCAGCTTATAATCAGAATGAACATACTGTAAGTCTCTTAAACATGATTTTAAAGGAATTTTTGATGTAAATAAGGAAGCTTTATGAAATGTAGAACTCATTTAACAATATCGAAGTTAATGAGTCAACCGTTTGGGTTTTTGTTCAATACCAACATCAGCTAGTTTATGAACATCTATTGCGTTATAGTTATTTATTTAAAAACTTTGACATCGTTAACAAATGTTTGAATTCTTTCTGCATTTCTTCTGCACACATATTATGGGATTCTGGAGATCATGTAATAAACCTGAAATTAAAA
>QDEB01040579.1:0-11581 GCA_004193795.1 Asbolus verrucosus | reverse complement strand
TCACTTATATGCATAAACTGTTTAGCAACTCTGGCAGACTCCTTTATTAATGGACTCCATAACAGACCCGCCCCTCGCAGGCCACCCTCCCATAAAGTATTCTTCACGCCCCTTAAAGGATAATTCGACGCAGCGTTCAAATTGAATCCTGCAGCAGGACCTCCGTTATCAGTCGAAAAGACGATTATCGAATTCTCCAACATGTTCTTTTTAGCAAGAGCATTCACAACATCTCCGACAGAATCGTCTAATTTTGAAATCATGGCTGCAAATTTTTGTCTATTATAATTGTCGATGTAAGAAAATTTCTCGATGGTATCAGAAGGTGCCCGCAATGGATCATATGGATTTCCCGAGTGGACCGCTGCATGGGCCAAATAGAGAAACAGTGGAGTACTCGAATTGTGGCTGTTTATTATGTTAACTGCTTCCTGTCCATACACATCCGTGGAATATTGGCCGTGCAGGTCATAAGCCAATTCCATGTTGCGTCTCATGTCAAAACCCCAACCAGGAGTCTCAACAGCCGTGTGGTCAAAATAGTCTTGGTGTCCGGTCCAGAATCCTATTATTTTCAGTGTTCAATAACAGTGTTACTGCTAATTAATAGAAAGTTATACCTAAATACCATGTAGTTAAAAATGCGAAAACAAAAACAAAATCGATTGGATTGGCGAAATTATTCCACATTTTTGACGAGATTTGACATCAATATTGTGTAATTATTCATTCTATGACATTTTATTATGTACTCATCTATTCATTTAAATCCAGGAATCTTAGTTAGTTTGACGATGATGTATTTAGTAACAAAAATTNNAGGTGGAAGAACATATTGTCAAAGCTATTATTATTATGATATATTGCTCAAGAATTTAAAGTTTCCACTACACTGTTGACTTTCTTCTTGTAATCGTATTAAAAATTAAATAAACAAAATTTGTTTACCTAAATGGGAGTCGAATCCGCGGTAAATTGGAGTGTATTCTTTTTTATACGAGCCCAGGTGCCATTTGCCTACGATTCTGTTTGTATATCCAAGTTCCTTGAGATACTGTGGCAAGATTTTTTCAGTCAGAGGCAAACCTCTGGGCTCTGCCCCGTAAAGAACCGTATGTTGCATTCCTGTATGAATGGGATATTTTCCGGTCATGAGAGCACTTCTGGAAGGTGTGCAGATTGCNNACCCAACGTCATTCCATCCCTACACAGAATTCAGCCGTTTTTTTGACTGAGTGTACTTAACAAGTGTACTTACCAGGTCATCGGCTAATATGAAGATAATGTGTGGTTTGTTGTTGCTTGATTGAATTACTCTTAAACATAACGTGACGAGGAATAAAATTAATTGTCGGTTCATATTTCTGTAAAAAAAAACAATTATTACTGAGAAACGAGCTTGAAGGGTACTTACTAAATAATTTTTGTATTTTCTCCCTTGATGATCTCACAACGTGAGCACTCCGGTGCAATGCACAGAGTACGATCGATTTGGCTGACACCGATTTTGAGCTTGTTTTGACTGGGACACGACTTAAAATCCCACTTTTTCAGTTTTCATTACTGAAAATCGTTGCGCGTCTCTTGACCTCTTGGCGCTTCAAAATATGACCCAATGCTGAACATAATTTCTTAATTTTTTATAAAATTAAGGTCAGAGAAATTCAGTTAGATTTTCATTAAAAAAAACTGGATTTTATAACAGATTTATGGAATTAAGGGGACCTAATCGTAAAATTTTCAAATTTAGAATCTGTTCTTTTTTTTAATTATATTATCACGTTAATAATGATTTTAAGTGTTACATAAATATGTTACAGTATTCATAATCAGTACAAATATTTTTCTAAAATGAAATATCTATATATTTATTCTGGAGTAGTATCTTTCAAGTGACGCCATATGTGTACCTAAGGTTAACTGACTGTTAATTTATTAGTACATGGTTGCAATAAAATGCGAAGAATTATGAATGTCACATGAATATGTTATTAGCCTATTAGCAAATGACAAAATGTGACGAATGTCTATTACGATGGTTAACGACTGGAATTTCATAAAAATATTTGTTTATGGAAAGTAGCTAAGCAGGATAAATAAATATTTAATTTTAACAATGTGCAATGTTTTATGCAAAATAATATAAAGACTTACGAATATGCAGCTCAGCTCTCACCTTGAATTTTTCATTAACTTAAATTATAATACCCAATTAGAATTTTTTTGATTGAGATGATGATATTTTTAGCACATTACAACTTTATCGCTGTCATGAAATTGAATGTGAAGGTGTAAATAAGTAAATAAAATACACACTAACCAAATCAGATTTATATACTTGGTGTGTATTCAAATGAAGCGCGGACACTTTTGTTCAAAAAGCAGTATCTCTTAATTCAATAAATAAATAAAATAATAATTTAAATTATAGAATATTTGATGCATTATTTTAATATTTGAATTGATATAATAAAATACAGAACTGAAGTTTTGCATAGCTCCATAAAATGCTCAGTTCTCAGCGTCAGGTACACTCAATCATCCTTATTTAAATATAATTTCAAAATGTTAAATAGGACAACCCTTGTAATTTTCAAAAAGGTGATTGATAGGAGAATGTCACTAGAATTTTTTGTTTAATTATTGTCTTTTTAGGACAAATCATTTTATTTTTGAAATAATTTAAAATTAATTTGAAGGGATACGAAGAATATCCAGGAGGTTATAAATTTATGAACTCTGTTTTCCTTTGGGTATTATCACCAGTTTAGAAGACACACGAGGTTAGGAAACTATTGAATTTCCTTTTTAAGGTAATATTTTTAAAAGTAATATACTTCCGGGCATTTTTTCTTTATTATTATTATTTCATTTTAGTACTAATATTTGCATATGTTTTCTAAGCTATCTTTTCTTTACCAAACAAGTCTAAAACGATGCAAACAAGTTAAAGTAGATTGTAAACACTTGTCCTTAATTTTGATCCCGTAATAACCTCATCTTTAAAAAAAGTATGTTATGAAAATTAATCCGAACTCAGAAGTGATTGAATTTAAACATGTGGTTTGACGAGGCTAAACAAAATCATGTTATTAGAACGAGAAAATTAAGTAAAATAAAAATATTTTATAGAGGCCGAGCGAAAGACAGGAAGGAGAATTAGCGCAAAAATGAAATTAATTAAATCAGTTCAAATGATCAACTAACAAGCACAACATGAAAGTTGATTAAATTAGAGTAGGTAATCAGTTAACATTGGAAAACTAAACGCATGGAACATGGTAAAGACAAAACAAAAAGCCTGGAAGTCGGAGCGTGTGAATCTTTAAACTCGGTGGATTTTTGATTTGTGTGGATTTTTGAAATTGATGTGGCTCTGGAATCAATCTATTTCTTTAATCTGGGTGTAGAATCTGCATCTAATAATAGCTCACTCGCATTATTTTGCACGCATTTTTATGTGAAAAAGTAACAGAACATTTCAGTTATTTAGTAGCACTGTTGGGTATTTTTCCTAGTGTAACGTCACATCATATAGAACAATAGAAGTTCGACTAAAGTAATGAAATAGCAAAGCAGAATACATTTATAATTTTTAGAATCTATTTTATTCGTAAAATAATTAATGAGTCTTGCTTTCATTACAGCTTAGTCGAAAGTTTTATACAGTAACACACTCAGACACTTGAACGGTCCTAAATAAACATACTAAACACGTGCACAAATAAATGTATTCTTTGCACATTGTGAGATCCTTTGTCACTCTGTGCAAAGGTATTGGGATCTTCTAAACATTATTTCAAATTTTAATAAGTCCAATACAGTTTTGTTTGTCAAAACTGATACTGACGCTTAAACGACGTTTGTCGCAATTTGAGTCCTGAACGTTCTCCACGCCATATTTGAGAATTTAATAACTTAGTTGTGAAACCGGACTTAAATTTCTTGTTTTTTTTTCTAATAAATCTCGCACTAAAGTGAATTTGTTAGGCATTATTGGATTTGGAGAATACATTAAAAAAAATGTACGTTGTCGTTTGAAATAAAAAATCCGATTCTCGTTTGACATAGAGTTGATATTGAAAAAAAGTTGGGCCTGTTTTTGGCATTTTTCCAATGATGTCATTTGATCTTTGATTGAACCAAATTAGACTATAAATAAACAAGCAACGGCTTGGGGCGTTTTTTGTGAGACAGCCTGTATAATAAAAACAATTAATCTGACCAAGAAACGAAACAATATCTTAAAAATTTTCATTAATTAATTGCTAAATTTTTCAAAATTTGAGAATTTAATGGAAAGTTATAAAAACTGTTTTCTCGTTAGCTTATTATTTTATATCTTTTAGAAATGTAAGATTTTAGCAATAATGGATATGTTTACTAATTACCATTTAAAATTAAAATATGTGTTACTTGTTTTTGTGTTTAAATAATCAAAAATGATATCACTTCTTTTAAATTAATAATTTTCTACATGTTGCTTTTAAATATTTCTTTTTTTTTAAATTGTTAATTAGTTTATTACATTCAGAGTTGTCATTGGACCTTGAAGTTTACATGAATTCTAAATATGTAAGGCAATAAATAAATGAAACAATTAACCTTCTAAAAAGCTAGGTTATGATATTGATTATGATTTTTTGAGTAAATTAGTACATTGCAAACTCTAAATTCCCTACAATGGGTCCATAAAAGTTGATTGTCAAATGACTTCTTACGTGTTCAAACTTAATTTTTACAAGAACTGACGTAAATGATAGAATGTTAGAAAACAAGACCATAGTGTGGGAAATATTAAAATATGTTAAATGTTTAACAATTCAGCATATACATAAACAATACTGATTACAACTTGTTACCATAAACAAACAAGAATAATAATTAGTGACGTGAAAACATAAATCTATGTGTTATCTGTAAATTATGAATTTTTCGAATAAAGAAAAATGCAGAAAAAAGCAAAAAAAATGTCAGGGCTCAGTAATATTGTTTACGAGATGTTGTCTTAACTCCGCCTATATTTTCAGCAAAATTGCAATGATCTATATCATCCGACACATAAGCTATTAATTTTACCACAATATGTCAATCAATAACAATTTTTATGGTTTAAAAAATGACCACGGATAATTATTGCATTTTTTATTGTGCTGTCTTATTACTGCGCAAATATCACATTTTTAACCGCAAAGTGACGTTTATGTAAATCGAACTTTGTTTGCTTTCTATTATTGGATATTTTCAATGGTCTTTTGTCATTGTGGGCGACGTTAAGACAAGGTTAAAACTTTTCATTCATTTTAGGGTAAACCCGGCCAAATTGTGACAAAATCATGAACCAATCAAATTTGTATCTGCAGTGGTAAAACAACTTGAATTGTAGAATAAATAATGTATAATTAGGGCAAATGTGCAAGTTTAATGAGTTCATTGCTTGCAAGCCGTTCATTGTATCCATTAGAGTTTTCTGCAACTAAAATGGTTACAACAAACAATAACTCAAAAACACCCTTCTTCGTTCAATCTTGTAGTACCTACTTTTTCTCAACTTTTTCTTTCAACCTTTAACTCTTTGGGTTTATTGCTTCTGCATGGTAGCTTCAGAAAGAGATTTTACATTAGAGGGCGAAAGCTCTATGCAAGTTTCGCAAAGAAAAAAGAATCTTGTGACATGGAAGTGGTCTATTGAATGAATGGTGAGAAGGTGGTAAGTTTCAATTCTGTAAGTGCGTTTAGTAAGTTTGAGAGTCAAGATGTGCTGCTTCCATAAATTATATGGATTTGCATTCGATTTCATGATTCGCACAGTAAACTAACGATTGTGACATTGAAACGAGATTTATATTATGAAAGGAGTCTTTTGAAACAATAAAAACCATGCCTTTTACAAATTTGACATTTCGTCGACGAAATGTAATTATAACGCTATTGGCATCTAAGCTGTAATTTGGTTAATTTAAGCATCACATTGGTTGTCACGTAGTTACTTCTTGTTCCAACTAATTTTAAAATGAACCCTGTGTTACAATGTACCCCTATCTCCCCTAGGCACATTGGACGTCCGATTAAAATTATTTGATAAATAAATCTCTTTTTTACACTATCGAAGCTCTCATTAATGTAATTGAAAAATAATTCTGCCACGTGCTGTCGCTAACATTTCCTTATTAAAAGGAAATTACACCTTAACAACTTTTATGACCCTAATTGTACAGCTACTGGCATTTGTCGTGTAATTTAAAAAAATCTGAAGATGGCGCTAGGTGTGTTAAAATTAGGAATCTTTTTGGATTGTGTTAAGACTGTCAACTTGCAACTTCAAAAAACGGAAAAGACAAATATTGGAAATTGTGTTAATTGTGAAACGCTAATGGTAGCATAAAATTGGCGTTATATTATTTTTATTTGATTAGAAAATCGTAAAATAATCATCTGTCAATCATCAGCTTTTGTTGGTTATGTGCACCTGTCAAACATTCCATTTTTGAAATAAATAAGCATTGTTTTGGGTTAAATCAAATTTATACAAATTGATAACAATGCTGCCGAGATGTTATTTGTTTGCTAAACACGTATGTCGAAAAGCTGCAAGACCGGGTTGCGAGAGAAACTGTTTTTTAACAATAAGTGAGTTTGCGGAGTAGAAGAGATGAAATTTGTAACGTTTTATTTGCAGATGTAGCAATTAGACAATTTTATTTATTACATAGGAATACCCAAATAATTCCAATTAATTCGACAAGCACTAGCACAAGAACCTTTGTGTGGACACATAATTTGCTTAAAAAGGAAACAGGTAAATCAGCGTCTAATGAAGAAGCAGTTGAAACTAA
This sequence comes from Asbolus verrucosus, assembly GCA_004193795.1. NCBI lineage: Eukaryota > Metazoa > Arthropoda > Insecta > Coleoptera > Tenebrionidae > Asbolus > Asbolus verrucosus. The sequence goes on along the minus strand of QDEB01040579.1, from coordinate 4,745 downwards.
CAACATAGCATGTAGTAAAAAAGCAGATAAAGTAGTAACAGATGTAGAGAAACCAACACCAGTTATTAAAGTAATAGCTCCAGAAATTAAACCAAACGATAACCTTAAAACGAAAGACAAAGTTGACTTAGACAATGTAATGGAACAAAGTTTAGAAACAGTAGAAATACCAAAACCAATTTTGTCAACAGAGCCCATAAAAAAATTAAAAGAGAAAATAATTCGTACTAAAGAAACTGAAGCAGGTACTAACATTTTTTTGATAACGCAATGCTAGACTGTTGATTGATTTTATTTAATTTTTTAGCCAAGCCACAAGTTAAGAAACGAAAACGCGTCGATTTATCGGCGCAATCATTGGAAAGAAACTTTATCACCCCAGTTAGAGCCATGTCAGACTTCTTACTGAAACCATCAGATTTGGAATCGCTGCCCAAAACCAAAAGGAGGTCGCCATATGAAAATGAACCTCCAATCACTGTTTATTGGAGGAAAGACGTTGAAGCTAAAGCGTTAAGTATTTGGGGTTCAAGGGACAACTTACAAAAGGAGCTTATTAAGAGGGATATTGAAAGAAAGAAGTACCAACAGAGTCAGTTATGGGGGAGATTAAACTAATCATGAATAATTGATTTCATTTTAGACATCTTTACAGTCAAACGACGTCTTCGGGATTATAGAAGGGAATTGGGTAAATCTATGACCATTGAAGCTGATGGCGGTATTATGGGGAGGTCGGGGAAAGTGGTATTGACAGCTATTGTCATGTAATTCTCTTCACTGCTTTATTGTTTTTTATTTATTTATTTATTTATTTTTTTCATTTTTAGCAATGGAACTAATTGTTTATTCAAGCTGTTCGCCTGGTTATACACAGGCTCCCACAGTATGTTTTCAGAATGCATCCACTCATTAGCAGATACGATCAACCAGTTGATTTTAGCGTATGGAATACATAAATCGGTCCAAGTACGTACTTAAATCGCAAATGTACCTTTTTTAAAACTAACTTAATTTTCAGATTGCTGATTCTTACCATCCTTATGGCTACACAAATATGAAATACGTCGCGTCTCTCATTTCAGGAGTGGGCATTTTTTGTGTCGGTACAGGCCTGTCGTTTTACCATGGCATTTCAGGCCTCGTCCATCCGGAACCTATGGATGATTTTTTCTGGGTAATTTATTTTGGGTCAAATTTGCACTTAAAACGAAAATTGATTTATTTTGGATCGAATTTGTGTTTCAGGCTTACTTTATTCTGGCGGGTTCTCTGGTCTCGGAAGGTGCCACTTGGTTGGTTGCTTTTAATTCTATTCGCAGAGGCGCCCGCGATGTAAACATGTCAGTGCGAGATTATAGTAAGTTAGTTACGCTTAAAGCTCCCATTGCAAATTAAAAGACGTCGTTTTATTTTGCAGTTTTACGTTCCCAAGACCCGAGCGTGAATGTGGTCTTATTGGAAGATTTCGCCGCAGTGGTGGGCGTGATAGTCGCCGGTGGGTGCATGGGTTTATCCTCTTTAACTAACAGTTCCATACCGGATTCCATTGGGTCTCTCCTTGTTGGCTGTATTTTAGGATCTGTAGCATCATTCATTATTTATACAAATGTTGCGGCACTCGTCGGCCGGTATAACAGCGTAATGGTTTTTTATCGCTCTTAAATGAAGGAAATTTTGTAGGTCTATACCGGAAGAAAATTTAGACAAAATCAATGCAGAGCTAGAAAGAGACATCATGGTACGAGCTATTCATGATGTTAAAGGTATTGATATGGGGAGTTATCTCGTCAGGTATAAAGCTGAATTGGATTTCGATGGTCGCGAGCTGACGAGGTCTTATTTAGATAAACAAGACTTAAATGAGCTTCTTGAGGTAATGAAAAATTTAGTTCGTTGACTGGGTATTAATCTTGGTAATTCACAGGAAGCCAGAAAGTTGGAGAATATTGATCAATTCGAGGAGTTTATGCTGAAGCATGGAGAGAATATTGTTGATATGATGGGTGGAGAAATTGATAGGATTGAAATGAAACTAAGGGTATATACTTTTACTTATATATTTACCATTTAATCTTTTTTTTTTTTTAGAAAAAACATCCAGAGATTAGACATTGTGATCTAGAAATTCTTTAGAGTAATAATTTCAGATACAAGTACTATTGCATTATATTTTTGTGTCCTCTTTCTGTAAAAATAAAGAAAACAGTATTTATTGCAAAATAAGGAAGAATATTATTTTTTTTATAATTTATTTTTCTCTTAATATGTAAATGTTACCATAATAATAATAATAAGAAGAACATTATTTTAGTATTTTAATTCATTCATGATCCAAAAAGTATAAAACATATAAAGTTTGGTTAGAAGGGTGGTTTCTGTTAAGTCAATTCTTATTTTTTTTTTCTAATTTCAATTTTATGAATATAAATTAGCGGCGAAACAATTTAAACAAGAAGTGAATATTTAGATAACATATTGTGCAGTTGTGTATATGAAGTTATCTAAGCATGATGAAAAATTTTTTCGTCAGGCGGCTAAGAAAAACAAAAGTCATGTCTTTGATTAGTTGATAAAGTTATAATTCATTCTACGATTTTTAACAATTGTCTACTCGATCGGCGCAAGCAGTAACAGGCGTAATCAAAGACGTGCTTTTCAAATTTCATTACTGCCCTTGATGAAAATAATTTTTAATCGTACCATATATTATACCGACTGGAATATTTTCTTTAAAATAAATTTACAAAAATTATCAAATGAAATTGTCCACTATCAGATTCTTGATAACATAACTTCTCTATATTAATGTATCCTGAAACATGTCAAGAATTGTTTGAATGTAAACTATATATTAATCCAGGGAAGTTGAAATGTGTCAGATGGGACGTATTTATTAAAATTACTGTTCTTTTATGAAATTTGTTTTTGTATATTTTCAAGTGCATTATTCCTTCTTTCACCGTAAATCAATGGCGGACATGTCGAAGGACCGAAAGTTCCGTCGTCCTTCGATGTATGGAATTTGTCTATATTTTTTTAATTTCAGTTCCGGCGTAAATTATTCATATGTAATTGCAACATACTCTCATTTGCAGGGAATACTTTCTAAGAACTGTTTACAAAGGAACAGAAACACTAAAATGGTTCCAAGGCTACAAATATTTTCTCGCCACTATCTGGAATCAATTACACCCGCCCTTGACTTATTGAATTTTGTCGAATGAAACCTTTGATTCAAGAATATGATTGGTTGAAGTACAGTCTTAAACTGGATTTGTAACTAGGTTTTTGCGTTTTAATTGACCATTAAATATTCTTGATTCTGCTTTTTTATATTAAAAAACACGTCAAAAGGGAAGAAAATGCAGTACAGTAAGAAATAAAGTATTCGTAATGTTAAAACAATGTTTAAATCAGAAAAAAAATCCATTTTTGTATTTTGAGGTAGGAAGTAAACACATTTACTTACTTTCTGTGGTTGATGAAATCATCTTGAATTGCGGTTATATGACAATTTAATTTCATAATTAAACTTATTTATGAATGAAAGTGCTATTTCAAAGCCAGTAAATTAATTTTTCAATGTCCGGAAAACGGATCTTCCACATGTGGTTTTCCTTTTGGCGTTCTGGTGTAATTACCTATGATTAACTAATTTAAAATAATTAAATGTTTATAATCGATAACATCGCTGTCGCAACTTTTTTTTTATTAACGTTAAAGTGTAAAAAGTTTATGACTCATGGCTCAACTTTTTCTGTGAGTCAGAATTACAATGTGATACACCGCATAGCGTATATTCAAAAAACAAATCTCAAGGGAGTCTGTGAAGAACAAGAGATATCTGTGATTGATCCATACAGTTTATTTCTTGTCAACAATATCTTGCCAAAATTTTATGATTTACGTTACTAATTAAATTTCCGGTATTTATGGCTGCGTTTCAATTTAAGATTTGAAGACGAATGGATTACTGTTGCATATTTCTCCTTGTAATCTTCAGAAAAATCCTTCACATTTCAAAACAGCACCATCTGAAAAGACAAACTTTATTAGAACTAATTTCAACATCCAGTGTTCACATATTATTGTTTATTTATATATTTACTATTAATTTTACAGTACCTATCTATACTATATATATACTATACTATATATAGCCTTTACTTTCCATATATAAAACTAACAGGGTTTTCAAATCTGTTATGTTCAAGTTAATATTGCCTGTTTTTACCATTTTTTATAATGTTGGCACAGTCAGAAAATGTTTGAAGTTTTGAAGTAATAAAAACAATTTGTCAAATATTGTCAATTTGTAATAAATTTTTGCAAAATGAATAGACCATTTAGAAGAAAATGTTTACTAAAACTGAACTCAATTTTCGTCAAAGTTTGTCCAACTAGTAATGACAAATTAAGAAACTAAACTCAAATTAACATGCACTTAATCTCAAAAATTAAAACAGTAAAATATGACACTAAAATTACACAAGCACAAAGTTTACAAGAAAAAAGTAGTATCACAACACAAAAGTTACTAAACTCACCAGATCCAGTTTCGTGTATTGAGGGTGAATCAATAGAAAGAAAACAAATAGTAGACAAAAGATGGCAGTAAATTGTTGACGTGTGTTAAAGCATTTGCTAACAATTCTAATTTGGATTGAAAGTTTTTTTCCTTAAAAAAAGTAGTATCGCATAATTTATAAAATTCTCTGTTAATCTTCAAGTAATTTAAGGAA
>QDEB01040538.1:0-15752 GCA_004193795.1 Asbolus verrucosus | reverse complement strand
CATATGATCAGAAAATTACTTAATATTGATCACAGGTGCTGAACTACAATTGTAGTGGGATAAGACAACAATATCCGTGAATATCCGGCCTAGTGGCCGTTCCGGGTGGTGGTGAATTTAACTGATAATAATAAATTAAATCAAAAGATCCTGACCTCAATATAAACAATCCTACTGTCTATAAAATGAAGTCTTCTTGTATCATGAAGCTCATATTTAATCATTACAGAACAACTGATATTTTAAACGAAGAACAAAAAGGGTGTTGATTTAAGGGTGCTTTGGTTGCAAAGAACAATTAATCATTGATTCGGTCATAATGGAACGAACCAGAAAAACCAGTGCAGTATTTACACAGCTTCTATTGACTACAAAAAGGCATATGGTACTGTACCGCATTCATGGTTACTATAAATATTAAATAAATACAAAATACACCCCCGAATTATACATTTTCTTAAATACACATTACAAAACAATGGCAAATCTTCCAATAAATATAATAAATTTACAGTCAACAACGATTAACATTAAAAAGAGAAATTTTTCAGGGAGGTCCTCAAAGTCCGTCCTCGTTTTGCTAAGTAATTAATCCTCTTTCCGCAGCTTTAAATAATTCTGGCTACGAATTCAAAATTAAGCAAAAATTAAACTCTTTCAGATATACGTATTAAAACAAAAACGTTGTAATAATGTTGTCTCATAACTAATGTAAATTTTAAAATTACTGAAAAATCGTGCTTGGTGAAATCCATCTGAAATAGCAACGGACCAAGAGTGGATCCTTGAGGAACACCGAACTTCCGAATAATTGTAAAAGCTCGATTTCCTAGATATTCAACATACTGCAACAAATATGAATGGAGAAGGATAATTAAACGATCAGAAAATCCAAACGGTTCGAGTTTATTAGGTAATATGGACAAGTCAATTGAATCAACCATGTTCTGAAAGTCAGTTTGATTAAATTACATTAACTTGTGCACCATTATCAAGGATATTAAATGTGAATTTTGTAAAAAAAGATAAATTAGTAATTTGCTTCAATTCTTCCACAAAACCATGATGTAAAGATACATTCAAAAGTTTTTGCAAAATTAGACAGCATCAGACTCTGGCTACGGTTAGATAATTGGTTTTCTTTTTTCAGCACTGGATTCCTGACAACTTCCAGATTTTCGGAAAGATAAATGAAGTTAAATATATAATTGACAGCTTGAGCAAATACCCAGGCGCGGTCTTTAATGGGATATTTTGGTCCATCATTTGTGCTAGTCTCATTCTTACTTTTTTTGATTGAGTGCAATACTCCTTGCAGGCTGTATGGCGAATAAATTGCTCAAAAGGGCGTCAGAAATAGTATCAATTTGTCGCTGTACGCAGGGCCGAGCCTTATCTGGGCCCCAGTTAGGGCTGGCAAACAAGCCGTAAAAGATAAACATTTGGCGGGGCAGTAAAGTTAAAAGCGAGTTATCTTGTAGTTTTCCAGTGAGATATTTCGAGCGAATTCGCGGCGATATCGTGAAGAGGCTCATGAGTTCGTAGCGCAGTCCTCACCTAGGGTGAGGCAATCTCGAGATGGTCTCCGCCCGATGCATTATAGATAGGCCAGAAATACGGGCGCAATTTCGGCAGAGTGCGATAAGACGCTAATGGTTTCAACTTTGCACTCTATCGCCGCCTCTCGGTGGGCGTCGGCGTCTGTCGGCGTCCCGGCGCTTGATGGAATTGCCCATAGCTAGCCCGCCGTCACGCCGATATTTCTGGACCCCAGGGAAATCTATCACCCTTTCGTATTATCCATAACTTATATAATATTAATCTACCGTGAAATGAAATGTATTCGCTCCTCTCCCTAATTCTCGACAATCAATAAGCCCCGGATACTAATTGAGCGACTATCGCTCTAATGTTGCCATTACCCTAATTTCATTACTTAACAGTAATTGATGTCTCCGTACCGACTTTTTCTGACAAATTTCCTCCTCGACAAATTGTACTCGAATCATCCAATTATGCCTTCTTTAAAAGAACCATTACTCATAACCGCGGCTTGAAAATAACCGAAGAAAATCTATTAGTTCAAATTGAATTAGTCTACGGCTGTTGTGAAAAAGAATCGACGACGTTTATTCCAGTCAATCATTCTTTGGATACACTACCACCAGCACACAAACAAATTCAGTGTAACGTCTTGCTTTCAGTTTATTTTTATCTTTCGTTTTCGAGGAGTATTCTATTATTATTACTACAAACACTTTTGTTATTTTTCATTCTTCTTTTCACACTTTTTTTGTCTCACTTCTCTTCCACTGCGTCACGATTCCATTACGGTTATGTCTTTATTTAAATTATTCAATAATTTCAGTTTTTCCATTTATTTTAATTCAAATAATGGACCTTGTTTGTACACTTAAATTATAATTATTAAGAACACATATTTCTCGTTTCTAGTTAAGTATTATTATTGTTGTAATTAATATTTGACGTATAAAAATTGTTTTTCCACTGAATTGTGTCAAATACGGAAAGCTGATGGTAAGAAGTAAAGGTTTCATGTCGATTGACATCGAAAATATAATGAATTTAAAAGAAAAAAATAGAATTCAGTTTTATTCATAAGGATTAAAAGTACCAAACTCCAGTTTTTAGTTTTAATGTAAGTATGCATACGTCATTCGCCCGTAAAAGCGAATGATGTATTTACTTTTAAGTAAATTTCTCCAAATAATGTCTGATTTAAAAAAAAGTAATAAAAATAACATGAATCTTTCAAGGTCATAACTCTTTTACAGGTGTTTGAACCGAATGCCTTGCGATTTTTGATTATTTTTTACAATTTGTCTAAAGTGAAACAAAATATCTTCACTCATCTCTTACTTTGTGTCTCTTTAGCAATATTGTTTTAATTAATTGGCTTTTTCACAATTATTTAAAGGACCTTATAACGTCAGCTCTTAATTATAAGTTTCTGAATGTTATTTGGATGAAGATGCACTTTAATAATTGTTAAGTTTCATTTAAACAACTCTTTTACATAAAATTACCAAAATCATTTTCGAAAATAGTAGTCAAAATGGTTCAAAACGTGCTCAATTGCGAATGATTGCTATCTTAGGAACCTTAAAATAAAGATTCTTAATTTTTGCGAACTTTTTTCTCATTTTCCACATTTCAGATTTAATTTTTAGCAAAAATCACAAAATATTAACAACTTTACTGACGTTTGTAAGTCTCCAGAATGATGGAATTTTATTGATTTCACATGCAATTTTCACAACAACGAACCTGACCAATCCAAAAAACTGTAATTTTTTAGAAAATTTAAAATAATTTTATAATAACTGACATGGGATTCTAATATGAAAGCGTTACTATTGTTGATGTCATTAATACGTTTATTTCAAAATTAAATTAATTTAAAGCAAATTTTTCTAAATAATCCTATAGATCATTTTTACGAAGTTTTAGAAAATAGGAACCAGAATCTTTCAGTTCTTCGCAGCATCTTTGACAATCTTCGAATCTGGTCCCAAACTTTGCTAATTATTGGCAAAAGCTTCTGGAAATATATTTTTTTGCCAAAGTACCAATAAGCAGCAGTTACGCTGCCGCTGGCTTCCTCTTCATGTTAAACTCCCATAACAGCGGCAGCATGCTAGGCCCGGTGCGTATCTTTGGATCACTGCAAATACATGCAACCGTACAATGGTTGCGCCAAAGATGTTATCGTTCTTGGCGAGCTTAAGTGCTGGTGTGGCAGAAATCGATCAAATCCGGATGACAGTCGTACATGATAGCTGCGGAGACACGTCCGAGGCAATTAGGCGCGTAGGAGTGCCAGGATAATAGGACTGTCAATGGAGCGATTGTCTTCCTGATGGCCGAACGGTAAAAAGTCATATTTCAGCGCAATAAAGGCGAACTAGGCGCGACCCGACCAAAAAACCGTCCCGAATTAAATTTAATTACATTTCGGTAGTAGGTCGATTAATTATATGTTATTACAAGTAATAAAACCGAAGAACTTCACGCTACTTACGGAGCAGGAAATCCCCATTTCTTTTAATGTCTTTGTATTTTTTAATGTAATAACTGGCGGACATGACACTTTTTGAAGCAACAAGCCAAAACGACACGGCCTTTTTTATGCAGCAGGTGAAAGAAAACAGATGTTTTAATGATGGGAATATTTCATCTTATGACATGCAAATGCCTCAAAAAGGTTTTTTCGTATAATGGGATCGACTAATTGCCGGAATTAAAATTTTGTTGGTTTTTAACCCAAAAGGTCATAGGTGTGTTTATTTACAGCCGCGGCCATAAAAAGAGATTTATTCTCTTGTGATTATGAAAAACGCATCCTCCGGTCGGCGTTGGTCGAAATTTTTTCGAAAAAGCAGCCGTCGAATTAATTAGAAAGATCAAAGAACAAGGAGATGGGGTTGACTCGGGTAAAAAATGGATTAAGGGATAAACGCGTGCGTAAAGCCGTGCCTGGAGTTAGTAAAGCATCACTAATGTAGGGTCCGGGCAACAATTTAAATAATTTATAGTTATAACCGTAACTAGCGCTGGTTGGTGGGTAGCAGTAAATTTGAGACATACTAAAAGCTTGACAGAAGGCAGGTGTCACCGATAAAAGTACAAATAAAAAATCCGTCTAGGTATACGCATTATTTCAAAACAACTTAATTGCAATTCTCGAAAATAATTCTCTGGAATCATAAATCTGGTGTGGCTTGAAAGAAACAAGTTTCTCTTTGTGTCAAAACTTAATAAATCATTTTTTAATTTATCGTGTGATTTACAGTCGTTCCTGGATGATGTTTTGAAATTGAATACTTTTAATATCAACAACAATACCATTTTTGTTGTGTCTAACTAAATGCCAATTTATTTTTGTTTTGGAAACACCTCTTTGCCCATTATAACCTTTTAATTGCGTTGCTTCGATGGGTATCCAACTAGAACTAGCTCCACCTTGGCGGTAACGAATTTAGAATTAATTGCCATCAAAAATCGGTAAGACCTGCAGATTTTTCGCAGATTTCGGACCAAATGCGAGTTTATTTAACACCGGGGTGTTTTTACAAACGATTGAGCGCCCGGAGCCTGAAAAAAATTGAGTTCGTTATTACCAGAGAGCGGAGTTATATGTGCTAAAACCATCAGAACATGCGATAAAAATGGTTTGGCAAAACATGCAGTCTGTGTGCACACAATTATAAATCGAATTTATGACATTTAAGGGTCTTAACTTAGAAAATACAGAAAAATGTCAGATTCTATTCTCCATCAGGTAATTGCAGCTTCAGAAAGAGTATCAGGCAAGGTTTCTTCACATAAATGTACTCTTAAAGATGCTTTTGACATCCAAAATTTATAAATTTATTTGTGGGATGGCAATTGCCTCTAAATTTAACCAACTCTGATGTCGCTTTGGGTCGTATTTTGACATGGCAGATGATACTTTGCTTATTGCTTTGAAATTTATTTGTTAGGTTAGGATGTGAATGTCAAAGTGCAAACGTCAATTGTACGGTTGTGTCTACAGTTCTCTCAACACCTACCTAAACTGCACATATTTTCGATCACTCGTTATGTACTACAAGGGTTCCTCCTCAAGGATCACTAATTTTACAAGGACTACTCCTGATTTGTAACCAAAAAGTGGAAGTATTGAAAGTTTTACTTGTTCAGTAGTTGCTATACCACATAAAATTAAATCTATTGCATTCATTTATCACAATAAAGTGGAGGTTGCTTAAAAAGAAATTTTTGTAGACGATCAATCTTTTTGACTTTACAGGTCCCCCAAATAATTATTGCAAATTTGGAACATGATTTTGTACAATTCTAGGATCAAGCTCCCAATATGGCCACACGTTAAAGTTCATTGCAGAAATGGCATCACAAAAATTGAAAGTTTCGATGATTATAATACTAAAATGAACGTCAAAAATGAAGCATTGGCTCCACATTTTCGTATTTTCGCACGCAACTTTTGCTGCCATTTGTGCATGCTTCTGGTTCTGCCTTCACATAAGCCTCAAGTTTATACATACCGCTTGCATTTCCAAATAAAACATTTTCATTTCGGTCATTGTACAGATGACCGCACTTGCAACTATTAAATTGGAATCTCTGCTGCTGTCGCAAGTTATGACCCGGCAAATTTTTCAGTGCTTTCTGCTTTCGCAATCCTGCACTTTTTCTCGGTTCTATATTTACTTTACTACACTCGAATGTCGTAAATCATTCCTTTATAACCCGCATTTGATTTTCCGTCCGAATATTTATACGCGCCGGATCGCTTCCTCTCTTACGCGAATTTTATTATTCACATTTGCTTCTAATTATGCCTTAACTGTGATAACATCCCAGAATATGAGAAATTCCACATTTGCATCTTATTTATAAAGGCCCGGCGAGGTAAACACCAGCAGGGTTTATGCCCATAAATCCGAGTATTCTAAACAGACTCGGCAATAAAACCATCAGCGTAATGAATACCTTCTTCACTTGAATTCATCTTAAACAAACAGTTCTAACGAAATTTACTGTCCGATGTTTTACTTATTGTAAACCGGCAAATTATTTTCGTTTTTTTGCCCCGCTTTAAAACCACAAACACGATTTGATTTAATTAAATGTTCTATAAGTAGGTTTAATAATTATACACATCACTGAATAATGGAGCGATTACGTTTTTATTTAATTTGTTTAATAGCATCCTGCATTTATCGTTTAATACCAGGCTCACATGCAGCAGTTTTTGTTGGCAGGTGAGGCGTAATGGAGTCCGTCTGCATCATCCGGAATGGACCACTTTAGAGGTGCAGATCACTCTCCCATCCACCCGCTTTGTGTCAAAAGGACGGGGAAAATCGCACTCTGTTCTCAAATTTTTCACCAACGACAAATTTTTGCTTCAGAAGCCTTTTATGAGATTGGGTCACAATTTTGACAAATTTCACAGTTGTCAAACTTGTGTCAAATATTACTTTTGATATAAGTTATATGAAAAACTCCCCAAAAAATTTTTAGTAACCATAAAATGTACATCAAGGTCATCTTCAGATGCTCTTTGCTATAATATGAAACTACAAACTCTAAAATATGTGCACAACATAGATCAGGATGAAACTCAGACCTGACACTGTTAGCTTCGACATGCGTTCCAAAAACACTGTCGCATCAATTAGTAATGTATTTTATTTTCGATCGCACGTTATATGTCTGCCAAGAATGGTGATTTAAGCCTTCTTTTTCTAACCATAATGTGTTATTGGGGGAACAAAAATTTTGGTTCGAACATGAAATGAAGTTTCATTGTGTTCATAAAGAGTTGGAGAGATGAGGGGGGGCGCAATTTTCGAAAAATGCTCCGTTGCCACTTTCCCACGAAAAGCGTCGCCGACGATTGAATAAGAGCGGTAAACCGCCGGAATTCCCAAAACGCGCCGTATCCATGTGTGGACAATCCCCCGGAGTCTGGCGCACGAGCGCCCGGAACTCCTGGGAAATCTCTTCATATGTGGTCTCCTGTTCACCCTATTTCGGAAACGAGGCGCGATTTATTGGTTCTCGGAGCACGGCTAATTGGCTTGAGAGCAGCCGACATGTTTCCGCTATGTGTAAGTTTACGGCTTTACGGCGGACCACCGCGGTCTTCCGGAGCCTTCCGGAGCCGGCGCGGCCACGGCGGAGCTGTTCCACACTGCCTCAACCAAATCATTTAAGAGCAACTCGCTGATCGCACCGATCGTATTACCATATTTAGTGTTTTGCGCCAGGACCGTGCTCGGCTAACACTTCGGAATTGTAAAATGTATCACGTTTGGTTATTAATGTCACGTCAGAAAGTTGTTACTGATAATTTAGATAGATTGCGGCTGTATTGCGTTTAAAATTAAAAGCTTTTTCCATTTCATTCCTCGGTTAACCATTTTCCCATGTTTTCCCAGGTCAGTCTGTCTTTGGTTTTCGTTCCGCAATTTACATATTTTGTTGTAGATGCGATGCGAATGCGAGTTTCGAGTTACTCAGCATGTCGGGGCAGCAGTTAATGGAATGAATTCCTGTGGACGATATACTGTGTTATATACTTAGTTACTGGCAACAATGCAGAACTGTGAATATTTAATTTTGAACAAATTTTTTACATTCAAGCACTATAAGGGTTCGCAAATATCTTGTCGTGAGGCTGGCTATACAGAACTGACGAGCTGAAGGTCAAAACCGGTCTGTGATTCTTGAAGTGACGACTCGACTCTTCAAAAAGAATTTCTGCAATAATTTTTCATTTCGTTTTTGATTTAATAACAAATCATTAATTTCCACATTTTAAAATCCTTTTGATAAATTAAATTATATTGTAATTTAGGTAATTTGTAACTTAAGGCGATTTTTGGTAGATTTTTCAGTACCAGTTTGTTACTGTTTATTGTATAATGATATCAGTTCCAATATATTTCTGTCAATTTTGAAATCTGTTAAATTAAAATTAATTTCAGATAACATCTTAACTTTACCATAATTATTTCCATAATATTAGAATTAATTTGAATTTTTCGTATTTTGCCTGCCTAATTATAATGTCGAACAAAATGTTGTGAAATTTTATAACAATTCTATGCAAAATAAGGTAATTATATATAATTTTACAAAGTAATTTAAAACGAATTCCAAATTACAAGTATGAACTGATGTTTGTTTAAATTTATTAATTATAGAACATATCTCCAGTGCATAATTTATGTAATTTTAAAATTAGTTTACTTTCATGGCCAAAATCATTGCATCGATTTGAGGGAAAATCTTTTTATCTTTAAATATCTGACATATTTCTTTAAATGGTAGTTTGATATCAGTTTTTATCACTTTTTTCAGTAAAGTGACTGAAGAATTAGAAACGAAAACTTTCCTAATTCCTCAACCTGGATCAATTTTGGCTTTCGAGAACTCAATTTTTGATAAGAAAGTTTGAAATGATGGATTATCGTTCATGTTCTAAAACAAAGAAATAATTTAAATATAAAAAAGATTTGGTTAATAATAAAATGTTTCAAGTTCGATTAAAATCTATAATTTTACATAAACTCGTCCACAATTGATTTAATTAATCTAATTTTGTTCAAATCACAGATATTAGATTTAGAATGCTATTTAGGGTATGCATGATCATTACATTGACACAGTCATTAGAATTGTAAGCTTTTGTAAACCATACTGAGTGAAGTACTGAGTGAGTACGGTGTAAAGGAATAGGTTTTACATATGTTGACAGAAAAATCCTTATAATTTAACAATTTTAATTGTCCAGTAATACTACAGATTCTCATTAAACCACATTATTTAGTCATAAAATATAGGTATGACATGGTCTAAAATGTATTTATTATGTTTTAATTTCTAATGTTACAGGCTGCATTATATCGAAACCATGATATTGATAACGAATATCATATATCCTAAATACAACGACTACTATAGAATAAAAACACTCAAAAACTATTTGGATTGTCAAACAGCTGAAAAAAATAATTTACCAATTATAAAACTATAAATGAATGTTTCATCAACTTCTTGTAGAAAGAAGTGACTTCAGAAAATAAAATTTCATCATCTGCTGCAGGAATATATATTATTAAAGAGGTGCAAGGGTTGAAAGTTAATGCATAACGCCTCAAAAAAGGTGACAAAGAAAATCTGATTGTAATTTACATCAGTAAATTAAAAAAAAATGTAAATTAAGAGTAGAGTTCATTCAGAAAGCTTGCCTAATACTTCTTTGTTACTTGAATCGATAGACAATTTTGATTTTGTAAAAGAACTGGTTTTGAAGTTTAAGCATACGTTAATGTAAACATATTAAAAAAATCAACATTTATGATAATATATAATCAGTTATACAAGTATACTTCTGTAACATTATTTTGTATTATAAACAGAGCGTATGCCCTTAAATGAGTCTATTAAATTAGTAAAAGATTTCAGAGAGTTAACTTTCACAACTTCTGGGAATAGGGACACTCAGCAAATGTTTCAGAGTGACAGCAACTTTTAAAGCATTCAATTTTGGAGGGTACTACAAAATCCACAAAACATTATCTCAACTATTGAAAAACACGTAATTAAACCAAATGAGAAAGTGAAGAAAATCGATGTAAAATTGAAACTGTAATACAGAATGTAAAAATTCTGTTGTAATAAGAAGGGAAGAAGAAAGTTACGTGCTCGAAAAAGTTTGAGGAAAAAGGATAATAGAAGTGAATCAGACATTGAAACCTTAGAGGAGACTGTACAAAGAAGTTATGAATAGTGTAAACCGTAAAGAACGAAAACCTTCAGTGAAAGAAGATTTTAGAAGAATATAATGTATGTCAAATTTTTATCGATACTGGAGGAGTGAAGCGGATGTGGAAATTCTATTGCATCAAGAAGGAAAGAGAAAAGCTAGGTACTCGAAAAACTTCGAAGAAAAAGAAGCGAGTTGGTTAAGGAAGCCTTAGTGGAGACTATACAAAGAAGTTATGAATAGTGAAAACCATAAAAAATGAAAATCATCAGTGGAAGAAAACTCTGGAAGAATGTAATGGGTGTTAAATTTTTGTCGAAACTGAAGAAGTAACGCAGAATGTGAAAATTCTATCGTATCAAGAAGAAAAGCGGAAAGCTAGATGCTCAAAAAATTTTGAGAAAAAAAAATAGAAGTGATTTACTTAAAGAAGCCTCAGAGGAGACTATACAAAGAAATTATGAATATTGCAAACCATAAAGAACGAAAATCTTCAATGGAAGAAGACTTTGGAAGAATGGAACGCGTACGAAATTTTTGTCGAAATTGAAAAAGTAAAGCAGAATGTGAAAATTCCATTGCACCAAGAAGGAAGGAAGAAAGCTGGGTGTTCGAAAAGGTTTGAAGAAAATGAGTAACAGAAGTGAGTTAGCGAGCCCTAGAGGAGATTGTGCAAAGAAGTTATGAACAGTGCAAACCGTGAAGAATGAAATTCTTCAGCGAGAGATGAATGTTAAGTTTTTGTCGAAATTCTGCGTCGGTGGAAGAGGATAACGGGTCGAGGTTTCTGGCGCATTAACTGGAAATTTTAATTGGTTTAACAGCGAACGTGCGTGTAAACAATAGGTGGATGGCCGTTTCCATAGGAATACGAAAGAGCCGGTAATCCGAACCATCAATTACGATTTTCCCCCGAACGGCTGGCTCCACATCAATTGAGATAACACAGGAGAGGCAAATTCGGTTGACATGAGAATAAATTCAATTTGCAAATATTGCGTGTCCCAGAGGCAACGTATCTTTTTCATATATCCATTTCCATCGCAACACGTGTCTTTATGCAGTCAGCATTTCACAAGGTTCGCGGTTATTACAATAAAAACCCGAAAGCGGCGCGCCACCCGTCACGCCGAAAATACTTCCCTAATGTTCTACGGGGTGATGCCATAAATAATTTCGATGTGCGAAAGCGACTACCAAACCCGAAGCGCGGGGTAAAAATTGCATCCAAATTATCCATGAAACGGGAAATATAGTAGATTACAACATTTTTATTTAACGACTCGAATTTATTGTTCCGGCTTTTATCCGGAAGACGCCCGGAATTTATCCGGGCGAAAATCGTAACTTTCGGCGCTCGCTAACGCAGAAAATGATGGCGCGAGAGCGTAATTTATTTAAGCAAAAACCCGAGCGGTAATAACACACAATAACACCATTACCATTAACATTACATTAAGCAACTGTATAAAAATGTATTTGAACGTGTTAAGTATAGCTCGCTGTACAGGAAATGAGCCTCGTTTCCGCCTCCAACCGAGCAGAGGTAATTGTCACGATATAGAATATGTTGTCACTTTGTTATGGTGT
The DNA here is from genome assembly GCA_004193795.1 of Asbolus verrucosus. Lineage (NCBI taxonomy): Eukaryota > Metazoa > Arthropoda > Insecta > Coleoptera > Tenebrionidae > Asbolus > Asbolus verrucosus. The sequence continues at coordinate 3,859 of QDEB01040538.1, read as the reverse complement.
GCGCTTCGTACTCGATATTAATTTATTACTTCACCCTTAACCACCTCGTTAAAGTGATGCGCTAAGGCGACCCTGTCTCTACATACCAAACTCCACACAAATACATTTTGCCTCTTCCGCATCGTACTTCACTTTATTTTTCACGGTTTATCCATCGTAAAACCGATTTGTATCGATTGCGTCATGCTCGCGCGCATCTTCTCTTCATTTTGCCCAAGGGCACTGGCTCAAATTATTATGTTTTGGGCCTAACCCGTCTAATGACTGACATTTCTGTTCTCAATTTTCAGCTTTTTAAAGATTTTGTTTCATATTTCTGGTGGATTGGATCGGTTGCTTCATTTCTATATTTCCTATTCAGTTCCCTCAGTTTACGTCCATTGTTTCTTTATGGTATGCGTCTCCCAAGTTTATTATATTTTTTTGTGAGCTAACTCTCTTCTAAGCTAGTCTTCATTTTTTGAGGCTCTTGGCTCTTGGTCTTCTTTATTTATTCGTAACTTTATTTGGCATCGACTTTTTTCTTAACCAGTCACTTTAAACGCGGTTTCTTCTTTTTCTCTGATTTAAACTCATAAATTTATTTTACAGACGGTCAAGGTCAACATCCAGTTTCGGTCTTTGAAAAGGTGTCTGAAATAAACGTTAATTAGCCGTAATAAAAAGCAATTGATGTCTCATTTGAGGCTTTAAAGACACCTGTTTGACTTCGATAATCTGCACAAAAAATCGCAGGTTTTTGCATTTATCTGATCCCGTAACTTCAATGTTAATATATTTATGTGCTCGAAATTCGCTGATTTTTTGCTCGTTTTTACAGAAAATGAAACGAGGATCCAACACCTCAGGCTGTATCTTCTATCTCCTCTAATTTGAGAGATATTTGCAAAATTTGTCAAAAATAAAGAATTTTTAATTTTTTAACAGCATGGATGGTCGGATTTCAAAAATTAGGGTAAATCTATCGGGCGATGGTTAACCCAAAAAGTTTTATTTTGAGCTAAATCGTGAGAAAAATCCAAAAATACAAGTTCAAATTACTTCTAAAACCCTAGTATTGACTTCTTGTTGTCAGACATAGTTACACAGAGTTTGTTTAAATTTGTTAGTTTTTCCAAGATAATAGATAAAATTAGTTTAAACGTAGCCAGACGTTCATTAAGAAAGATTCTTCTTCGGCGATGTTATTCCAAAGATGAGTCACTTGGGTATTGAATACTTATGAATAAATTAGAATTTCAAAGAGCAATTTCAAGATGCAGATGTACTGGTAGCTGCACCAGAAGGCAGAGACAACGCTAAAAACTTCATAAAAAAAGAACATTTTTTCAGAATATAACCTTTATTAAAAAAGCATTTTATAGCAAATTATATTTTGGAAGAGAAATTTTCACTCTTACTGTACGAAGAGGATTAAAAAAAGAAAACTGTTGGACAGCTAGCAGTAGTCTAAATTTTACAGCATAACATAAAAGACATAGACCTTTAAATTTTCCAAAAAAAGGGCTTAGTCCCAATTTTAAATTTCAGGTAACAAGTGAAATATTATATTTTTTAAAGAACATCAGGTCAGAGATACACCTACGACTAGAAATCTAAAAGACAATTAAATTCCGTTCTTTCCTCTCATCAGTCAACGATTTAAACAAAAAGATAAATGATTTCTTTTATGTAAATCTGCAATAACCGGATCAGCTGCAGGTTATATGGTAACGAGATAACTTCTTTTAATGGTCTTACAGTATCAAACTTTGATTTCCATCACCCAAACGAAGATCATTTTTTAACTCTCAGAAAATAGTTTTTGAAATCTAATTCGAAACAACCTCATTTTCTTGTGAAAATGTTTCTTCTGGAGCCTTGTTGTTTTTTAGCACCAAATTACTAGTAGATCTGCACCTCGTATCTACTCTTTGAGTTGGCTATTTGTCTTCGCAGAGAACATTCATATTGGAGAATGGTAAATTGTAATGGTTCTTCTGCTTTCAGTCGACGACTTTGATACTTCTGAATTTGACAAAATTACATATTTTCATTTTTCGTTATAGTTCAGAAATGTATATTTTATTAATCATTAACAAAGTGGAGTTAGAATGGTAGCTTCTTGTATTCATTTTTGTAATTGTGTTGCTACAAGAAGGAACACATTTCTCGCAATTTTTCAGAAGCTTTAGTGAAAACTTTCCATGAGGACATTTCTGGCGGTTGTCCAGATTGGCACTTTTCTTCCAAACTCAATTTGGTGGCATTTCAATAGAAAATTTTCAGTGTATTTGCCTTTTCCCACGAATCAGCAACCAACGCACGCAAAGGTGCCCGCAGATTCCAAGATAAGAGGAGGATTCACGCTGAAAAAACGCCCGGCGGAGGCACTTTTCACGATGCCCCCTAATTACGAGCCTGGTAAAGGTCCGGCCGCGATTATAACAGATTGCAGCAAATGTCGGCCGTTCAAGATGGATGTCGGCATCGGCATCACACAAGGTCCAGCGGCTGTTGGGTCGGTGAATTATCTGTTAAACTGCTTCACTAATTGATTCCGAGTTGCGCCGCCGCCGGTGTTCATTACGAATTAGCTAAGCACGGCTCAACACCGCTCACCGATCTCATAAATAATATCGGCCAGGGCCGGACTCGGCGCTGTTCCGACCCTCCCTGGGTGCATTTCGGCCACGTCGGCAGTGATGCAGCAGCGGCGTGAAATTTACGCCGGACTCGAGGTGTATAATCTGCACCACGCTCGCAGCGAGTGTCAGGACCAATCACGCCGGATAACAATAAGAAATTAATTTCAGAGCCAGATTCTTCGATAGTGCCGATCGATGTGCCTTCGCTAATTGCGCCATTGTTTGTTCATCTGATTAAGCGACCTACCTCAATAGCTTGTCTGTTACATCCGTTCGGCTAATAGCGGCAACTTCCTTTTCATTCGTCACGCCCCAGCTGATTGCAGAAAATAGCTTTAAAGTGTTTCAATTGAGCGAGAAGAACAAAATCGTAAAGGACTAAATATAGGGACTTTTGCGAGAGGCTCCACACAATAACGTTCCACGTTAAAACGTCGGTGCGGTTACAGTCGTGTCATGTGACGTCGTTAACGTCTTTCAAATGACGGACTATTTTAGTTATGCTTGTCAAAATATAAGTCATCCGGCAGCGCACGTTCATGAACCAATTCTAATGAGTCCTGGGTGTACACAAAATTGATCACAAAACACCAAAAATTGCCTTCTAATTCTCGTTATTACTTTACATTTTCAGAATCCGTTGACAGATTTCAAGGTCAAGTCACCATTTAGGCTGCAGGTTGGGTAAATTTGTCAAATTATGTCTTTTATAATGTTAAAAAAGGCCCGTAATAACATAAGACGGAAGCTAGAGTTGACAATATAATCCATTCATGATGTTTTTGTATAAGGCTTGGCCATGAAAATGTGACAGTTTCGCTTGTGTAAATGAAGGCTTCTAAAATCAGGTTATGTTTTTTTCCAAATTAGGTTAAAATTTATGTCAGAAACACAAGTTTTGTTGTTAACTGGATCTACGTTAGATAACGATAAATATTTCTGGGGCTGCCTCATTTAAACTAACTTTAATTTTAACATTACTTTATTTTACAAATAAATCTATACAAACGTAAATGCCAATATGTATAAGTGCATCAAGTCGCCTTTGAAAACAATCGAATAAAATGAGGTATGTCCACAATTTTTGACAGACGTCAGTGACAAACGAAAAATACAATTTTTAGTTTTGAAAATGTAAAAACGAAATAAAATTGAGGCACAAATGTAATTAGAGGACGCCAAGCTTTTTATTAACATGAACAGAAAACGACAATGTTTGGCAAATTTGAAAT
>QDEB01040532.1:0-11263 GCA_004193795.1 Asbolus verrucosus | reverse complement strand
TAATTATTTGAATTCCCCTCGTAGATACAGCATAATAATTGTTACGCAATGAGGAAATATGATAGAGGCAAAGTTTTCTCGTTTGTAGGTGTCACGCTGTGTGTTGTTTTAGAATATACCACATTTAGGTACTTTATTTTGATAATGTTGTACATTTTTGCCCCCGAAAAATGACGAGATTTTTGAAAGTAACTGTGTTTTTCTGAATGAATCCATTTTTTTAGCTTTTTTCGTTTATTAATCGTTCTAAGAAATTATTAAAGAACAGTAAAAATATGCTGTGTAGTAAACGTATGTACCTAACGTGCGATATTGTCACCACCCTTCAAGCGGCACTTTGTAATTCATTTTCTAGATCATTACTATATCCATTCAGAATGTTTTAAGTATGATCATCTAAATGAAAAAATTGTCTATTTTATCCGTCACATTTATATTAAAGTGCATATGTTCCCCTTATTACCGAATTTACTACTTGTACCAAGCTATTGTATAAATGAATATTAATACGGATGTTTTCACTTTTACCAAGTCATGTGTGTACAACCATCAATCATAATATATAAAAAAGTGATCAGTGCATCAGTGGTACAAAGATTCTGTAAATTATCTTGATAGTTTCCTTTCTTCTTACCCCTAGATGTTAAATTCGTTCCGTGACTCTGACTATTATTATAGATGGATACACTATTACTTCTTCTAAACTCTGAAGCAAAAATCGGGAAGTCGAAACGGTTATTTTCCATACCACGATCAATCTGTTTGTGAGTGTTCCGCTCGCTGTCTACGGTGTGTAACTTCTAATAATACAATAAATATGAAACAAAACTGCTTTATAAAAAGTGGGAAATTTAACAATTGACGTCAGCTTGAAAATTTAGATGAAACTTAATTGGTTTCAGGAATTACATATAAACATATTGTTTATGTACTTAGGTGTAATACGTAATACGAAAACATTATTGTAAACTGTAAACTAAAGATAATATATCAAGTTCTTTGTATTAAGTCATACCCGTTTTCTTCATAATTCCTGTTATCAGAATAAACTGATACCCATAATTCAACAAGACCTTTAATTATTTTTCGATGAATAACATAACAACCCAGACTGATTGCTAAGCAATGATGAAAATATCGCCTATTTTATACCATAGTTTTACCATGGTCTTAATCAACGTTATTTTCCCCCTTGTAAAATTGCTCTAAACATAGGATAACAATTTATTTTCGTTTACGGGGATTAGTGAAAATATACATAAACGTGAATTTTGTAATCTTATCGTGGTGACTATTTAATAAAAAAACACTTTCATAACAATAATACATACTTGGAAAGAGTTCGTATAATGGCATAGACAAGTTGCACTATGCAAGTGGTAAACACTAAACACTAATTAAAGATTTCTGCGAATGCAGTAGCAGTTTACTAGTTGAAATCACTAATCAGTTATAATTATTACTGATTGTAGTGCATTGTATAGGGTATTTTATGTAGGTATTTTAATTACTTATTATGAAACATTGATTAAATTTTATATTTTTCAGGAAGTTTTGTGTTAAATATCTAACTGTATATGTATATGCTCAAGTTTATAAGTGTAATTTGCGAGGTAGTTTGTATTTGTACAATTGAAATTAGGAGGGGAAAAGTGAAACTTTTGTGATGTGTAAACAATGGCATGAAATTCTTTGTTTTAAGTAAATGTCAGTAGAAATATTGTAAAAAAAACATATAGTGCCGTATTTTATGTTAAATTGTATATATATGCATAACTAATGTATATTTCGCGTGCCACACAAAAACATTATTTTTTGAGATACCAAAAAATATAGGGTATATTATTTTGTAATTGCAACTTGATTTACCAAAAATTGTACTTACGAAAAATAATTAGGTAAGATAATAAAAAAATAATTAAAAAACACCTAGGGCTAATTAAAACACGATGTATATTATATTCGCAAATGTAAAGATGCAGCAATATTTATTACTTTTGCATAACTTGTTCATAATTTGATTATTAATAAATTTTACCTATGTATCAGTTTATCACCTTTTGTAAAATTTGAATGGAAATTGCCAATTATGCCTATCTACCTGTCCAATCTCTTATAAAAAATAATTTTTCTACTTTGCGTTAACAATATTTCCATTGTTATACCGAAGACAGTTTAACGATAGAAGGTGTTATTAAATTGTTTTTGGAAACTACTTGTTTTGTAAAATTGATAATTTGTTTTTTATATGCTGCTTTCGACTCATCGGTAGCAATTTCTTGACTGCTTACAGAACGGTTTCCCTTATATCTGGAAGTGTGTGGTTCTACTGTTTCTCTTAAAACCATATTTCAAAATGGACACATTTGAATTTCACAAAACGTTAAATGACATTTGACAGCGTTACCACATGTCGTACCCAAAAAACGCTACATTGTACTACAATGCGACATTTTTAGTAGCTGGAATTTTCAAATTTCCATAAAATCGTATATTATGCTCGTTTAATAAGACCCTCATTGCTTTACTCGTCGTATCTCAAACTCGTGTAATAATGTGCTATTCTGAAAGAGTGCTAAAAAAAGAATATATTTTTTATAGCACTGGAATGGCATGTATGTAGTACATTTACACAGCGGTCAAATGAAAGCTAAAATATTATTTCACAGGCACATTAAATTTCATTTCGCGAAATGAAAATGCGCAAATAAGTAATTGCGTGGTTGATGTGCAGAAATACAAATTTGTCACCGCTGGGTTGCATTTCATTATTTGTAATAACAGGCCAAATATTATAATTAGGAAACAGCTGTTTATTGCATTACATGCAAATTGTCACATGTTGTTAATAAATAATAATAATAAAAAAAATAAATAAAACGCAGAGATTAAAATACTCACACAGTATGTTACTCGTCATACTAAGATAATTACATCTTAATAAGTGGGTATTACTTTAATTCTCAGTGCCAGTAACAACTGTCAAGTTGTTTTAATTTTTTTTTTTTTTTTTTCATGTACGTTATTGCTTACGTGTTTGCGTTATATATCATTAAAAAAATTATATGCCTAATTTAACTTAATTGGGGATTACAAGAGGATGCTGGTTTTTGTAATAATAGTTTACAGCACATAATGTGTTTACTGATATTTTTGCAAACTTGCTATAACTGAATGCATGAAGTGTTTACCTTGACCTTGTTTTTCCTAATTGATTCAATTGATTCCTTATTACCAAATTTTTTAAAAATTGTTGCACCATGTAATCGTGACATAAAAAAAATGTTTTTTTACTAATATTGTTTATCACAAACTTTAAAAATTGAAGCAAATTTTTTATCAACATTAAGTAATAAAATATAGCATGTTTCCCGAATGCAGTGTTGATTCTATAAATATTAAATTATCACAGTAATTAATTGATATGACGCATTAGGTTGAATGATCCAATGTTTAGTAATAAGATGCAAAGTGATACTAAATCATTTAACTGTGTCAAAAGTAGAGTATGTACATACCACTTCAGCATTTATGTATTTACTCTCCTAATGTAAGTATTCTTAATGGGCAATTAACTACAGTTCTAGCGGTAATATATTTAGGTATTTGCGTATTAATAAAGGAAATTATTCCAAAATATTTAGAATATTAGTTTTCACTAATTGTTTTATTTTTCAAAAAAACTTGAATAACAACCATCAAAATAATTTTACATTCCCGTGTTGAATGTTTATTAAGGAATACTATCACGTCTTTTACGGAGATAAAATGTCAATATTCGTCAGAATATCATGCTTTGAAAACCACAATGAGATGCAAAATTATTTTGATCATACTGATTATTGTTGGAAGGTCCAAGTGTGTAATTGAAGTTTTTATTACAGAAGATGCCTAATACAACTCTTGAGAACTCACCGAACGCGGTGCTAAACAAGTCTGTTGCTGAAAGGTATAGAACTTTACCTTGCCCAGATGGGAAGGTTAAAGCCACCTACATATGGATTGATGGTACTGGTGAAAATGTTAGAGCGAAAACGCGCACGTTAGATTTTGTACCTTCCAAACCCGAAGGTAAGTTTCGTTAGCTCTTGTACGTGACCTTTGACGTCTTATTGGGCAATGAATTGTAAATTGTCTTTAATAAAAGAAAACGTTTGACTGAAAACGTTTCGAAACATGCGATGAAAATAATCTGTTTTTCTCTTTACTCTCAAACAGAATTTAAAATAGTGATCAATACTATACTATAAAAATGCTCATGTTTTTTTTAGAACTGCCAGTATGGAATTACGACGGAAGTTCCACATATCAAGCAGAAGGCACGAATTCGGACACGTATTTATGTCCAGTTGCCCTCTACAACGACCCCTTTACTAGAGGAAACAATAAATTAGTACTTTGTGATACTTATAGATATAATAAAAAACCCACTGATACAAATAAGAGATTTACGTGCCACCAAGCAATGGAAGCAGCGAAAGATTCTGTACCATGGTTCGGAATCGAACAAGAGTACACACTGCTTGATATGGACATGCGACCATTAGGTTGGCCTAAAAACGGTTTTCCAGGACCGCAAGGACCGTATTATTGTGGCGTCGGGGCGAATAAAGTGTACGCACGTGATATTGTAGAATCTCATTATAACGCTTGTTTATATGCTGGTATTAATATTTCGGGAACCAACGCAGAAGTTATGCCTGCTCAAGTATGTTTACAAGATTTAACGAAGGTTGATGTTCTAATTTTATTTAAATTTTAGTGGGAATATCAGGTCGGACCGTGCGAGGGAATTTCTATTGGAGATCAGCTTTGGGTGTCAAGGTACGTTTTGCACCGTGTCGCGGAGGACTTCGGCGTCATCGTCACGTTTGATCCGAAACCAATTGAAGGTGATTGGAATGGAGCAGGCGCCCACACCAACTTCTCAACAAAGGCTATGAGGGAAGACGGCGGAATTATGTGAGTTTTTTCATTGAAAGGAATGTCAATAGCATTAACCTTAAACAATTTCAGAGAAATTGAGAAAGCCATTGATAAGCTCAGCAGGAATCATCTTAGACACATCCAAGCCTACGATCCTAAAGGTGGAAAAGATAATGAACGTCGTCTCACTGGAAGACATGAAACTTCTTCGATCCATGACTTCAGTGCAGGTATGCGATATGTTACCTCAGTAATCAACATAAGTACCTATGGTTGATTGTTCATAATATCCATGTTTAGAGGGATTAGATAGATAATGTGGTTTTTCTAGGTGTGGCCAATCGTGGGGCTAGTATTCGTATTCCTCGTGGTTGCGCTGAAGAGAAGAAAGGCTATCTTGAAGACAGAAGGCCATCTTCCAATTGTGATCCATATTCAGTATGCGAAGCTTTGGTTAGAACTTGCATATTAGATGAATAAAAAACACTTGTTTTAGTGTTCCTAAATGAATTTTATTATTTTTGTTTACATGTTATGTTTGTATAATTATTATAAATCAATTAATAGTAAGATTTGCATTCATTTGAAGAAGTTTTATTCTTCAATATGACAAAACTCACTGTAATCAGTATGATTTGTAAAAATATTAATATGATGAAATCATATCAATAGAAGTTAAGAGTTCATATGCATGCCACGAAATTGGTTGAAGGGATAGATTTTAAAGCACAATACTGTAATGAAAAATGTATTTTGTTACGTTGTAAAAATAGTTTATAAGAGTTATTGTAATTCCAAAAATTTAAATATATTTGCTATATTCACAATTTTTATTTCAAAAACGAAGTTTAGTGTCCAGTATTTTACCCAAGGATCGGACGATGTCCCTAACAATCAATCATATCCCTCAGAAAATCTATTGACCATACACCATAATTCTGGCACCTTGAAGATATCTTAGGAAACAATGTTCTAAAATATTTAATTTACAATTTAACTACAATACTCATAAAAAACACAAATAGTAATACCAAATAAATAAAAACAATTAATCCGCGTTCTTTTCAATCCATATTGTAAGTTATTTAAATTGACTGAAATAATCATAAAAATATTTATCCTATTCTATCCAAATTCCTGGGATTATGACAGGTAAAGAATCCATACCAATAACGAATATAGCTATACAATGACATTTTTTTAGTGTATCTAGTATCTGAAAATAATCTCCAGTGCTGTATTTTTGCAAACTGGAGCTATTTAGCCTTGAATCAGGATTTCCAAATTTTATTCAACTCCAGCATCCAGTATCAAAAAAATTCTCATCAAGCACTGACAATTTCAAATTAAAGTTGCATGAAGTTCTCGAATTGAGGGACAAAACATGCTCTCAAAAAATTTAAAATTAAAATGTGTAATAAACGTTACAATTTATATATGTATACTTCTTTGATGAATCTTGTTGATGTGTTGATAATTTAATCATTCAATCCTGTTTTGCTCTACATTGCTTCTATTTGCTCTCCCTTTCCCATTTTGGTTTAAACTAGGGTCTTTTTTCATAAATATGCATTTGTTAATATACAAGGGGTATGTTTCTTGTATGAATAAGTAGTGAAATGTACAAAGTTTTCAAGTTGGATGATGAAATGAATTTAGGTGTTGCAATGTTTTTTGTTCACTAATAATTGCCTGGTAATTATTGTGTTGATCAACGACTTACTTACAACAACACAGAGAGAGAATACTGGGAACTACAATCATCTGACTCTGACTCATCGTTCGCTTAGCCTCCACTATTTGGTTGAACAGTAATCAAGGTTGAGATTCAAGCAGTCAAATAGGGGAAAGTAGGTGAATGGCGATCACTTAACAAAAAAAAGATTGTAAAAAATATTCCGTTCAACCGTAAATATAATGCAACAAACAAAATTTTGATTTTTACATGAACAATAACGTTCAGAAAAATATTACATAGGTTTTTATTAATTTATTAACAAAATTATAAATTAAATGTCATGATTTTTTTAAATTTATGAGATTTTATGGTGAAACTTGCCAAAAAAAAAAGATGTGTCGAAATCAAATTTATCTGTTTTGGCCAATTTTTTTTAATAATTCTATATTGTCATCTAATAAACATATTTTACTATAATCATAATCGAAGTTCGTCATATCAAGGCATTTTTTTTTTTAATTTAATTCAACGATTACAACTGTAAAATGGTGATAATCATTAATTTATTATTGTTTCTAAAAACTATCGTATCTTAAAGCATTTACTTTATGCCAACAGTTGGAAATTATTTTCCACTCTTTTTCCGCAAACAAAATTCTGATAAACTGTAATGTTACTACTAGATCTGAAAGTATGGAACACTTTTGCTGTTAAATTTGATAGTTAGAATTCCCAACCTAGTAGTTATTAATTTACTTTCCCCTACACATGAATGAGGTTCGCATGTTCATAGTATCTGCATAAACCTCATTTAAAGACAATAACTGCATTGAACTGTATGATTCAAGCTGTATTGTCTGTATAAATTACACAAACAATAATGTTTATTAAGTTTGGGGCATATTCAATGAAAACACCTTTGGGAAAAATCTTCGGTCGGATCAATTTTGTTTTCAAAATTTTTCGCATATGGTAATTTTTCAGTGTTCTCCCTTCAATTTACTAATTTTTAGGGCTAGTGTATACAAATTCTAATACGTCATATGTACAAGTTTTCGAAAAATCAGCCTCAAATAATATGTATCTTTACTCAATCTGGTTTAGTTGCAAATAATATAAATACGAATGAATCAATTCTTGAAAAATTAATACAACCACCCCAGGGCTTCAACATAACAATTTGGAATATACTATATAAGTGATACAGTTTTCACATGAATAATTTCGTTTTTCAATCTTTTTTTTACTTTTCTTTACAATTTCAACAGTTTTTAAAACGTATCTAAGGTTTTTCTAATAAATTGTCACTGATTTTCAATTATTCTGCGTGTTAGTTACTGCATATTATCTCCGGTACGTGGAACTGGAAATTACCGGTAATTGTCATACTTTGAAAGAGATCGGATTGTTGAAATGCGAGAAGCTGATGTTCGTTTCGAGAAATTTGAAGAAGATTGGATCGAATTCAGTCAACAATTTTGCAATGTTGGAGATTTTGGACTGATGAAGGTATTGGGCATAGCAGTCTCTTGCACCACTAATGACCATGAATAGCGACTTCTTAGGAGATTACGGGATCCTTTCCAAACCACCAGGTTTGGTCTATGGTTCAGAATCACTGGTCGCAATATATCAATGACTTCAATTTATCTAAGAATCAGAGCGTTTGGTCGAAGATTTTATTATTATCAAAGACTATCGTTTCGTAATCGACATGCAAGACTGTAGTGGTGCTTAGAAAGACAGCACTCGTTCAAAGAATGGATTCGTTTTCGGTGACGAGTTTCAATTTTGTTTATGTTGATCTGACGGTCGTACGATCTAGAGGCCAATGGCAAAACGTAAATTTTGTTGAAAGGAGCCATCGTGCACCGGGTGTTATGTCATGGGGTGCAATATGCCAAAGAAGTCGTTCACCGTTAGTATTTATTCACGCGAATTTAAATTCTCAACGTTATATTATTGTGGTTTTGGAACCACTGTTATTTCCATATATTGCAGCCCTCCCGGGGGCTATTTTTCAACGAGATAACGCTTGACCTCATAATTCTCGAGTTACTACGACGTTTATAGAAACTGCTGAAATAAGTGTACTGCCTTGGCCGGCTATATCGCCAAATCTTTTCCCAATTGAACATGTCTGGGGCATATAGAACAAAAACTACGTCGCTTGTCTAATCATCCGAATTCTTTAGAACAACTTCGTCATCAGCTTCAAGTAGCCTGGGACGAACAATCTCAGGAAAAATCAATCATCTACTTTCTAGCATGCCTAAGAAGGTGTCATGTTAGGGGTGATGTCACGTTTATTATTATTTTTTTGTTTTTTTTTAATTCAACTTTTGATCATTTCTTTGTCTAAGGTTCAATATTACTCCAGATCAATTTAAAGCTGATAGTGACATTTGTTCAGGGTGTTGCGATTTTCATGGAAGTGTAATCCTAAAAATTCAAGATCCGAAGAATGCATTGAAACAAAAAAATGCGTTCATAGAACGAAATTTCGGTTTCTTTATTTTAACTTAAGAGATATTACACGTTTCTAGCAATCAAGGTTATTTGTTAATTTATAATGAATAACAAGTTAGGTAATTAATCTCGCGAATGATTTTATTTACCCTAATATGGCCAAATGTGCAGGATGAGAGATTATTCTATGATACTATAAAAAAAGGAGATATGAATTTTGAAAGTTTAGTGCTAAGTGTGACAAAATATGGAGTAGAAATGATGGGGGTGGAGAAAATAATAAAGACTAAAGGCGCCATGAGGAAATAGATGGATGTTAGCACTATGAAGAGACGATAGGATATATCGTGTTATCGTGTTGGAAAGATAAAGAAAAACAATGGGAGAAGATAGAAATGATGAATGAACGTTTAAAAGAAAAACTGTGTGCAACCAACAATGCATGTGAAAGTGGCAGAAAAGAAATAAATATGAGATTAAAGAGATTTAAAATAAAGAATAGGAACAAATTATGTGAAATTTATGCATATATTTACATGATTCCTTATTTATGTATCCTCAAGGTTTATAAATATCAAAAACCTTTGAAGGTTTTGAGGAGTACCTATGCAATAGATTTTTCTGTGTATAGGTACTACTGAACCAATTAATTTTCATCTTTTTATATCAGTAGTCCAAACAGAATGTTAAAAGTAGGTTCCCAAGGTAGTGTATTAGTGATATTCATTCGCAGCATGCAATTTGGTGAACCATAATAAAACCTTCTTTTTGAAAAACATTAGCTCATATTAAACTAGAAAAACAACTTTTGCTTGTGTGTATTTTGTGAACTTGCAATTTCTATTTTTTAAAGGTTACTTTAACATAATGGATAGTGAAATAGATTTTACAATGAAAACATTTTCATTACTTAATACTTTTATAATTTGATCATGTCTACAGTGCTGCACATAACTGCATTAATTTGTATGGATTGGAACCACTGAGAAAAGTAAGTTCTTCGTCTTGATTACGAAAATATCTTACCCATTTCCGCTCTCTATAATAATCCATACAGCTTATTAATTCTTTCGGAGTATAATTATCTACAAAAACTGGTACAAAAGGATCTATATGTTCAAATCCATCTCGTCCCAAAAGATATCTATAAAATAATTAGAAAAACATTTGTATAGTTTCACAAACCCAGTGAATTTTTACAAACCTAGGTAAATGAGACGTCTGATCTTCTTCAGCAATTGCGATTTCATCTACAGTAAGAAGGATAGCAGAATTATTCCAGTCAAATTTTGTAAGGTTCAAGAAAGCTTCAGTCAACGTGACTTTGTGAGGATGTACTATTTGCTTTTTTTCAGTAAATACTCGGGTGTTGGGATAAAAAAATGCATTAAAACCATCAATAGCAACCAAGGTTTTACAGTGTCCTCCTGTGGTTAACTGTTTTATTTCTTCTGCCAAACTCACAACACAGCTTGAAGCATACTTAATCCTGTTTATTCCAAAGTCAATTAATTCTGTCAAAGGCGCCCCTTTTGGGGTATTCTCGCGTTTACTCCAAACATGATCTTTTGAAATTTTGAGTTCAGGATTATTTAGCAAATGTTCATTTTGTGATTTGAAATGAACCAACCAGGCGGCAGCGTCCAAATTTAAATCTATATGGCCCTCCTTGGCCTCAGAATTACTTGTCTCCTTGCATCTTCTCATCCAATTGCCAACCCAAGGCACATGTACAAGCAAACATCCTGATTTGTATCCATAATGTAACACATGAGCCAACGACAAACTTTTGCCGTTACCTTTCTTGCCAAAAAGCACAAATCTTACAGCAGGTTTGGAGTAATCGAGTGATTTTAAACAATTGATTATGTCTATAGATGGTTTTCGAATCATTATGCAGGTTTCATTAAAAGTTTTTGTTTGAATTTCATATGACTTTGGTAAACCTCCATAAAGGAAGATTTTTCTTTCCTTGGTTGGTATCTGATAAAACTGTCCAATATGGGCTGTGGTATGCTTCTGCGGATCATTTTCACTAGTACGAAAACTTGGTGGTTTTGCATTTGGTTGAACTTGTGAAGCAGTAGAAAATTGTGACGACTTTAAAGATATGCAAATGCGTCTCATGACCGCTTCCGAAGCTACTGACTTGATCATTATTTCTTCTTAAAAAAAAAATATATATATATA
>QDEB01040525.1:539-16976 GCA_004193795.1 Asbolus verrucosus | reverse complement strand
AAAAAAAATCACCTCCTCAGTAGTGACTGCCGTTGGGCAATTTCATCAGGAATCTTCTTCCGGAGCGATCCTCGAAGACGCCGAGTAAATAAAATCGTGAGAATTGAACACGGCCTCCCCTTATCTACATCTGGAGTGCATTTTTCCAGTTTCTTATTGCAATAATCAAGCCTCTTGCGAAGAAACAATTGCGCAAAGTCACAAGCGGATAAGCCGCGGGGTCGGATGGGCGACTTGCGCGAGGTTTCCGTTCTAAAATATTATTTCGTCTTCCCTTTCAATTCCGTGCGACTTCCGGCGCTTTTACTCGAGCAGATCGCGGATTGCGGCACGGAACAGCCGAGTCGCGAACCTTATCGACCGATCGCGCGCGCCAATTTCAAACGCGTAGAGATGGGCGCGTTGCGTGCGGCCTCGCAGCGGAATCGACTCGTACGCGAGAGTTAATTAATTGATATTCACCACCAAACTAATTAGCCGTCATATCAAAAGGCGATTTTTTTTCGCACCGTTGGAATCCTCCGTCCTTCTCGATCTGATGGTCAGCAAAGCATGGTGGGGTTCCACCATGTGTGCAACTGTAAAAATGCAACTAATATAGAGACCGGCAAGTCTGAAATTTCCTGTTACTGTCATAAAACGTCAATTCACGCTACGTGGCTCTTCGTTTTAACGGAAAACCATACTTCACTTCGTGTTACAGAGAATGTGCTTTTTAATTAACCGCTACAGTTACATTCTAATCTAATAATTCGAAATGCGGGCCAGCGATGATTGTTCGGTGAAGGTCCGAAAAACCGAACTCGATTGAACACATCGACTGGACCAAAATAAGACAAAAATTATAGGAAAATACTCGTCGGCGCAATCAATCATCGGTTTCGTCATCGTCTTGGAAATGCTAAAAGTGAGTAACGTGTTCGTGTTGTGTTTGGGCCGCCCGAAGCGATTTGATCATAATTTTTAATTAACGATGGAGTGTTTTTTTTCCAGGCTTTTGCCGCGTTTGTTCAAAGTAAAACATTTTTTCCAGGAATTCGTTTATTGTTTTTAATCAAAGAACGTTTCTGTTTTTACCAACTATTTCTCAAACAATGAAGATCGTAATCTAATTTTTATTGTTTGATAAAATAAGAAATAAAACGCGGAATGCAGGTGCACCTCTCCTCTGCCCGGTTTCCGAAAAGGCTCGTTATTCGCCGCTTTATCGACTCGCCTCTGCCGCACTTTCAATAAATTGCTTTTAAAGGGTGGGAATAAGTGCAACAAACAATTTTCAAATCGATATTTCAAAAAAATCAATAACGGCTGCATTCGCGCGAATAAAAATTGTGCGCAATTGCGACGTTGGCTTTTCCCGATTTTCGGACCGGCGACCTTTCTGGGGCACAATGGCGTCGTAAAACACCAGGAGTCGCTTTCACGACAATAATTATGTCGATGGTTGGTGTACAAGTCTATTATTTGTTTCGCGAATCCGATTATGTTAGCCCCGCACGCCGAAATATGACGAATTTGTGGAGGTTATTGACACGACGTTTCGGCTTTTGACATTTGCGCTTTCGGTTTTCTCGTGGAATCGGCTGTCTTTGGTTTGTGTGCAGTATTCGTACGGTGTGAGAGGTAATTTTCTAGTTGTGGAGTTAATTATGAATTACCTTGACATTATAACCTAATTCCGGCATTTTCTCGACATCATTTTGTTTTTGTGCAAATTGAATTACAGAGTCATTGTGGTGTCATGCCCCACCCATTTTGCATCACTGCCACTTTCAGTTTACCCCGTGAAAAAATCAGACTAGCAATAGTAGCATAGAAGTGTGTGATAATAAACTAAAAAAGTAACCGGTTGAAAAAACCAAGAGAATGTTATCTAGATTTGTGCTATCTTTGTATATTGATCTTGCCAAAAGCTGAGAAGAGATCTGTGATAAATAACGAAAGTTATACGTATATCCAATTTAAGAACATTTTTTTAAATCCATGTCTTTGGTCGCAATATCTTTCGAGATCATTGTTTCCAGGCGATTTTTTTTTTCAAAAACCATTTTCTCTTTATCATTTTTGTTTCAGGAAATTTTTCTTCTCTTTCTTTTTCCTCGGGATCATTATACCGAGGTCACAATTCTCTATCGGTATGGATATAAACCACAGAAAAGGCGGTTATATCTAATAAATGTCTGAAAACAGAGTAAAAGATAAGAAGAAGAAGATTTAAAAAATGTCATATTTAAAAACACCAACAGAAAGAAAATTGCAATGAAAAGAAAAAAAATGATAAGAAACTACACGTTGTGGAAAAATTTTCTAAAATATTTTTTAACGAATCTAGCAAAATAATGTAATGAACAACTAAAAACATTAGAAAAATCCCATGAAGTACCTGTTTGGAAGCGAAAGTATATTGACATTTATCTTTATATGAGTCTTGAACGTTTTTCAGCAGCTAATAAAAGGAATTTACCTTAGGAAAACACACGGTATATTTCATAATTATTGACTTTTGTTAATTTTTTTTTACTTCTTTTTTAATTTAACAGTAAACAAGGGTAAACATAAATTTTCTTGAGTTAATGCAACACAATGCAATTGAACAAAGCACATATACAATATGACTAAAACTGTAAACTGTGAATAATCAGAAAGCATTAAATTCCAACGATAATTTTATAAGAAGTCTCTAAATAGACTTACAAGTAGTTTTTTAGTTTTTAAACAAAAAGTTTTAGTTATAGATAAAAATTTCTAGTTTGAATGGAAAAATTTACAATTTCTGTACAAAAAGTTATGGTCATAGTTATTAGAAAATACAAAGTATTCTTCGAAGTTAAAAAAATTAAAATTGTTCCTATTCAATTGAAATTTTTTACCAAACTGACTAAAAATCTCGTGCTATAAAAAACAGAAATAGTGGATATTCGTTGAACAACATTACGAAGAAAAAATTTAAAAAGAACAAATGACATGGAAAGTACAATTCTATAAACACGTGAAGAACCATGTAGTAGAGAAAGAAGCTAACCTTGATTACTAGAAAATAAAAATTAATAATTAAGTTTAACGAGAAACAGGCGATAAGAAGAGAGAATGATTATTTGCTTCTTCAGAGTGCTTTTTATTAATTTTAAGTTATTCCTTGCTAGGTTCCTTGACTGTTTGTTCTTGTACTTTGTTTTGCCAATTTCGTCATAATTATGTCTCTTGTACTTGTTCTGTTTCCCTTTCCTGTGTTTTAACAGAGTTAATGGATTAGAATGTAAGAAAATACATACTTTTGACATATTAACTAATTAAAAGAAAAGGGTCAAGTGTTTAAAAAACATCATGTCATAATGAAATAATAATATTAAATGGAAAAATAAGGAAACCGTATACTGCTGGCGCCAACTGAATAAACAAAACTCAACAAAGTGGAACAAAATTTTTAAAAAAGGAATGCCGAATGAAGAGTTTAAGGTACATATAATAATCTGTGGAAAAATTGTGACATTTCACAATATCGAGGTAAGAAAATCGTTGCAAAAATTAATTGTGGAAACGGGTAAAGAAGTAGTAAGACTTAAAAAAGGGGAAACCGACATGACATTGGCATGGCAAGTGGATACAAACACAAATTTATGAAAAAGAAATGTTTTGGGGCCAAACGGCGTCAATTACCATCCTCCCGAGCGGCAAGTCTCTCAATGAAACGTTTGCAGACGTTGGTTTTAGGTTATGAGAACCACAGGCATGAAGGGCGCGATAAGATCGGGGTTATCCCCGAGATGTATGTCCCTGCTTACGCCTTTATTATACTTTGAAAAAACGCGGCGATAAAATTATTTTTTTAACATGCAAACAATGGACAAAACAACATTAACTCCGGCTACTGGCTGCGAAGGTCACCATCAAGATCAGAGATATGAAAAAAGTGCATAAATGTGCATTTATTAGGAATAAGAATTATGCAATATGTCGGTATTAGTCACCGGGTTACGTGCATTCAACGCAAAAATCATTTATCGCTGGATTCGCTGATTCGGCCCGGAAAAAGCCGGATCCGCTATGGCCAGATGCCGTTTTTCTTCGGCCGCTCGTTTGGTTGGATAATTAATAAAACGAACTCTTTTCTCGATTTCTTAACGAGTGAAAACCGCAACCGTTTTACCAGCCGGCGGAAAATCCCCGTTTTTGCAAATATTTGTTTAACCATCTGGAAAACAATAAGTTGTAATTGCTACGCGGCCGATGTTAGCTCAAATCGGACTTCCTATTAGCTCGAGTCGCAGAAACTTTCTTTCGAGATCGTTTTTGCTATGGACATGAGGTGTGGAGGCAGAATTTTTAAAATTTCAAATGTTATGCGACATGACTCACCACCTCCAAGGCGCTTGACACGGCAATTGCTAACGACGTCTACAGAAGCGAAACCACACGCAGCGCCACATTTTTGAAACGACGTCTTTCCGAATTTTGCCACTCAAAAACTCGAGGCTGATACTTTCGATTGTTGGTTTTCTGCGAATTCCGACAAAATTCTTCGTCCAAATACGGCATCTGGTCGGAATTACAGGTGTAAAAACGAATATCTTGATTATAGTGCGGTTGTGTTGCATTCTAGTTAATAACCGCGTGCCCTGTCTCTGTCCATTAGGAGTTGGATCAATTGCTGCAAGTCAAAAAGTTTGTGGACGATGTGGAGAGATGCACTCAACCCAGATATGTGGAGCGACATTTAAATTGGCCGCGAGTGTACACTGCATCGCCATATGAAAACATCAGGAAAGCACGTAGCATAATGACCTTTTTTGCTCGAAATTAATGTTTAAAATCAAGAACTGTGACCAAGGCTGGAAACCGGAAGTCCATGCACATCTATCTTGAGATGTCATTCGTGTGAGAAACTAAAAACATAATAAAATATTTTACGTCATGTTTCTCGTGCAATTATTAAACCTCAATTATATAACTCGTGTATCGACTTCTGATCGAGTCGGCATGAAGATAAATGTTTCATGTCGTATTTATTATAATGCTGAATGTTTGCTCAGAGTTTGTTTTTCTTGGATGGCAAACCGAGAAAAATTTTCCAAACTCGATTTATATTTCATGTAAACAAGCAACAACAAACTTAATTAATCGATTTATAATGGGCCCTAACTGTCTTATAATTGGGCCCTCAATAATTCAGTTGCATCGAAGTGGGTTGTTGAAATTTCGGGAAATACTGTTAGGAGACCGTTACTTGGACGGTTTATCTAAATTTCATCGACATCGGATCTAATTTATTAAAGATTTCTCACATTACAAGAGTCGAGAGCACTTTTGATATCACCCGAGTCAGATCGGGGATCTTCACGCACATCACTCCGATGGCTTTGGAGTTGAAAACCCGCACCCAACTCCGCTTCAGCGAGTATACGGAATATACGGGCATGACCGTACCGGAAGAGCCTGCTGCCGCCTATATCCTGCTTAATAAAGCGGAAACAGCGACAGATTGCAACGAGGCTAATGTAAATACCATTTGAATTTTTTTCAAAAGTGGACGGGGCTACAGGAATGCCGACAACTGGGTCGTATGCTCGCACAAATTTGTACCCATTTGAATAATTGCCTGGGCGATCTGATAACGGCCATTTCTGATCACACCGCTCGGCAGGGGCGGCGCTTGCGGACGGGCCAAGCCAAACGACTCCAAATCGGAGCCCCGCTGACCCGAGTTTACACAACTTTGTTTGATTTTCGTCCGGAGTAATAATTACTGCGCCAGTTGCATCAGAATCGGGCCACGTGACTCGACAATCGAACGCTTGTTGCAAACAAAGAAATTAATACAGAAATCAACTGGTCACATGGTGCTCAAAAACGCGAAAAATTACGCTTTTTAACCAATCGAATTAATTTTACAGCTATTACGTAAGAGAGGGGGGATATTGATGCACCAGAGTGATAATGCTCGTTCATCTATTTCCGAAAATAATATAATAACAATTGATAACATTTATTTCATTAATCCGCTCATACACTAATGTGTTTGAGATATACGATAATCAGAAACAGCTATAAAAGTGGCATATCATAAATCTTGATATGCGAATACTTAATTATATTTGTAATTATAATTTTTAATGAAGAAAATAGTACAATCTATTATCTTGTCGCAAAAAGTCTGTATGAAAACGTTGCTTGATCAGAATTGTTGTGACTACATTTCGGCGATTGCAATTTAATTAAACCGAATTTAGGTAAAAAAATCATTTAATGCGGTTTTATCTCGATCCAGTTCTACAGTGATTTTAGCTGTGTAAGTCAAACTGTGATCCTTGTGTGAATTATAAGAACGTGCAGCCGGTTTCACAAGGTAAACTGATTGAAGCACGTTCACCGTATTGGCCATCATTCCCTTACACCAATAGTATCTTTTAAACTTGAATTTGGCTGTTTTCACACCAGAAAAAGACGCATATTAAATGCGTATTAATTACTTGTTATTTTTTTTGCATTTAGTCAAATTTTCTACAGTACAAAAATATAAAAAACGGCAAACAATTTTATTACCATGAAATTCCGCATACGCGACTCCCACCGAGTTGAAATGCTTTAAATACTTCATTTTATGACTTTTTAAACTAATGGACTAGTTTAATTAACAGTGTTTTAAGTTGATATTCTTCTGAGAGTTGTTTCAAGCAGTTTTTTTTTAAATTATATTTTGAAATTTTTACAGAAGATCGGTCATAAACCCTGAAAGGTGGTCGTGGTAACCATTATTTAGCAGTAATATGTTAAAACCTCCGGCATGAGCACTGCGCCGCCGGGTGTAATATTGTAGAAAAGTGAAAAACGACTAATTGCTACCTTGTGAAGAAAGGAAGCCACTGAGTAGCGCAGGTTTATTATGTAAATCCCTGTATATAACTACTATTAAAATAAATGTTAAAAGATGTAAAAGACATTATAAATTATACATATTAAAATAGAACTGAAACGCAACACGCAAAGTTTCGTTTGTGTCATCAGAACGTCGACTAACGGACCACCCCGTAGCAGCAGAACTTAAGTGACTGCTGTAGCTTGTCATAACAGTGTACATCGCCGCCTTAAAAGTGGCACTTAATTTGGCGCTGCCTGTACATCGGGCCGAACAAATTTGTGATGGTATCCGGTCGAATGCTAATGAAGGCGAGGACAAGCTCTTGTTTTAATTAATTACTTAATCTGGAACGAAACGAGTTTAAAGCCGTTTTCGGTAATCACAACAAAACATTAATTTGGGAAAAACGCTGATTAATAGAGCAGAGCCGTCTTTCGTTAATTTGGCGGAGGAAGCTCTGACGTTCTTCTCCGCACTTTCATCGGAACCCATATGGACGGGGATTTCGTCCGTCCACGATTACCATAAAATCACGCACTAATCAAAAGCAAAAACGGTTCTAAAACATCATCCAAGGTAATTAAAAGCAGTTTTATGACGCTGCCATAGACATGCAGATTTCTACACGGCCAACATACCTACTCTCCTTCCTGCGTCTTGCGACCATTAATTACGACAATTAACGTAATTTGGCATAAATAGAAAATAAACACAGGTGACAGCTGCGTGGTTGCCTTTATGTCTGAATGATTCATGTTTTGAGGAATTCCTCGTGCTTTTTTCATTCTATTTGTTTATATCGGAGTAATTAGATTTATAACGCTCGCTGCTGTTTAATGACTGTTTCCATGACTGTTAGAACACAACAGTTTAATTATCGTTGTGGTAAAGGCCGCTTTTCCGCTGCGATTTTCAGAGATTTCAACGCAAGATTAGGAGGAATAACCGTGCCATCGAGTCGCTCCGAATTATGTCACCGCAAATTTTCTACAGGAAAATAGTCACACAATGCTTTGGAAATTACGTAAATCGCAATCATGTGAATATGTAGAAAGTTCCTCGTGTAAGTACATCAATAATAATATGTACTTGTGTAGAAAATACACTTCCTAACTGTAATAATCGTCGCTTTTTCGTAATTTAATCGGTTACCACACAATACCTTTAAAATTTTTCAAAATAACTCGCTTACACGGATTCTGACATTGACATTAATGTAAAAAGACACGCGATAAAATTTTCAGGGTCGAAGACAACATAAGTAGCACTTAATGTCTTCTCGGATTTTTGAGATTAGGTTAAAAATTGAATTTTTTGTGTCTGTTGAACAGCGCTGGTTCTCAAGATAAAACCTGCAGTATAGCTAGAAAGTAAATATTGCGTGTTGCACATTACTCCTAGAAGTAACAGAATCTAACACTTGAAACTCTCAGGCGTTTTTATTTTCCAACTCAGCCACCGATCATAATAACTTGGAAAAGTGTCCGCTTCAGTGTTTACGACACGCCAAAGAAATAAATTATTACACAATGGACAATGGATTTTTTCTAATACGACATAAACCAATCGATAAAAGTATTCCATAAAATTTACTTTTACGATTCATATACACATCTCCATAAATGAATAATGAAACAAATAAAAATTATACATTCATGAAGACAGCTAAATGGAGCCTTCATGCATCGGATTTTGTTCGGAATAGCCAAATTCTCATCCAGTAAACATGCCATAAATTATAACTTCCTTGCCTAATTATTTAACAAATTTCAAAATTGATAAAGCAATAATTATAAACGTCTGCGGACATTTTTATCTGCTATCTGGTTAATTTATTGTTTTCCTCTTGTAATGGTGAATAAAAACGTCGCCGGTTGTTGTAATGTTTCTGAAGAGATCGTAAATCCTTGATGAATTTCGATAAGAAAAACGACTGTCTTTGCTGGATTAACGTGAATGCTTCGCCTCGGACAAATTATAGCACTGGTAAAAACCGAAAATCGGAGGAAATGTGCTCTTGTTTCGCCGAGTGTATAATTGCACAACATATTATGGTTAAATTTAATTAGTTGTACTGATGGCATAATGATAGTTTAGCGAATGAATGAGCAAATTAAAACAGCAATAATAATAAAATAAATAATAGCAGTCAATTATTTATATAATGGATTGGTAATTAAGAATGTTATTAACCGTTTGATTCTTCCTTTCACACGCCCACTCAAAAGACATGCAATGCAAGGATTATTGCTGAAATATTTTTAAAAGTATTCGTTAAAAATAAACATTTTTCCGAATCCAAAAGCCGAACGTTTTAACATTTCTAACATAACAAATTTAAAAAAAACTTGAGATAAGTCACTGGAAAAACAAGTACAGAAAACAGTTCCATAAATAAAGCACAAAACTAGAGTTTAAAACTGTTACTAGATAGAAAATAAAATTCTCCCAAACAATGCTTCGTTAGACAATAACAAAATCTGAAGATGTGTTTGAAATATATAGTCGAAATTCGTAACGTCGACTGACTCCACCGAATCGACAGAAGAAAATACGGAGTCAAAATGTCGACAAGTTAAAGTGTCGATAGACCAAACGAGAATTTTAACCGTTAGGCTTTTCGAATTTGATGTTATAAACCTATTTGACAGTTTATAGTTTTCAAATTTTCCAAACAAGAAGAAGAGAAATATTTAAAACGAAGTGTGTCAAATATTATGTCTATTTTATACATTAAATAATTGAAAAAGTATATTAAATTTTTTTCTTTACCGATAAAAGATGAAGCGTTAAAATTGCAAAATCAATTAATCTACCACTTTTTGTATCAAAATTTATAAATGTTGAATTTCAAATTCGTGATAAAAATGTATCAAAATTCTGCAAGAATAATCAGAAAGTAACCGTGTGACAGTAATAAAGGACTGCGCTGTCCTTGTCGCAAAAGGGAACTATTACGCGAAGCCTCATTACGATTTATTACCAAATTATTGCTAAATTATATCTCTGATCACTAAAGTTCAAGAATCGATTTTTCGGCAATAAAAATACAATAAACAAATAAAATAAAAATGTGTTAAGTACAACAATACATATTTATTTGAAATTATCAAAACAGTATTCCTGATTCCACCCTAAAAATTATTTTTAAAAATTTCCTGAATCTGCTAGTGGGCAGAGTTTCATAATCCTTCTAAACCTTCTAATGCAGATTTGATGTGAAAACATTTTATAAAGTTTATGATTTATGATTAAAAGTCGTGCTCTCACCTCCCCCTTTGCAGGCGATCAAAATTTGGCTTGTAGGTAACAAGAATGGAAACACTATACCTCGATCGTTAAATTTTCGTGTAGATGAAATTTTCTCTAAGAGATTTACTCATTATGAAAGTACTTTTACTTATATCTTTCTCTTATACAAACACTCGTGGAACTTTCCTTCATGTAATGAAATAATGGAAGAATTTGCTCTAGTGGAACATTTCGACATTTAAATACCGCTTTGTTAATTATAATTAATTAATTATAAAATGAATATAAATTGGAAATTTTTCACTGACAGGATGAAGTCTGTCAAAGTTGTATTACATCTTTCAAAAACGAGCTCCTCTTTCATTTGGAAATGTTACATCCCGAAGAGGAGAGGCTCGAATGGCTAAAACATGTTTTTATATAAAATGTCACGAAAAATTAATTATTTTCTTTAAATTGGACGGCCAGTATCATCGATTTCATTTCCATTAGTTTAGCTGAGAGCAAATTAGCTTGTCGAAGTGATTATTTATATAGAAAAGATATCACACAGCACTCGAAAAATAGAATCCATAAATTAATTAAGCAAAATCAAGTTATACCAACACCTGCACGGTTAAAGGCGAAGCCAACATTCGACCATCGTAAGAATTACGTCCACAAAGACGAGCAGTTACGCGTAAATTTCGGGTTGTGAAGGCGGCTTTAAGCTCCTCACTAAATTAGGCTTTATCTAGGCATCTGTTTTAAGGCAGCGCTGTCGGCTAATGTTTTAACGATGATAATAAAATGAAATAATGAAAACATAATTTGTTAACATTTAGGGTCCGATAGCGCATTCGGGGATTTCGAGTTATGCAATAGAGTTATCGCAACGTAAAAAAGCCTCCATGCATATGGATTAGCGGTGATAATGGAAAGGCGATATGATGTAAGTCCCTGTAATTTATACAAAAATCGCATTAGCAGCCCATTGAAAGGCTATGGAATCGTTGCGGACTTTTAAAATGTAATTTCCACATGCCATAAACACTAGTTTAGGCCCATGTTCAGCAAAGTGTGTCACTTAATTACGTACCGACTAACAAATCATTTCATTTTTTACGCTGGATGATAAAATGACAATAAAAAGTTTTTTCAATCGCGAGGAAATGACGACAAAAGCGTGTTTTGAAATATTTTCTATTATTCTCGTTTTTTTCAAGGATCGCTTGTAACATGTCAGCTCGGCCAGACCTTGATGGCATGCACGTCACCGAAAAAGGCACGTACGTGTCGTTAAAGTCGATTTTTGTCCGAAATATCGCGCATGGAAGAACGTTATCTTGTGATATTATAATTCGAGGCTCCTGCACGAAAATCGTTGTTGGAGCCGATTGTACTCGGACGTTTTTCGTGCTGAATGTACTTCACCGCCCATATTGCTTGCATAACCTCACGAGTTGGAAGAGAAAAGAATAATTCAGGAACGCCCATTGGACATGTATACCTCGCATCGATTTATAACAGGCAAAAATACACTTTAAAATCCGGCGGAGTTGGGACCGGATTCGGATCCAGACGGATTTCACGCACGAGACCGTTTACGTTTATATTTTGAGGTTTTGAAATTGCTTTTGGGCAAACACTGCCTACAAGTCTGGGGAAAAGAAACGAGATGCCACCCGGTCCACCTTCGATAAAATTTAACTTGCACTTAAAACCGCGGTGGAGGTTAAAGCAGGGGCGCCGCACCTGGGGTGGCGCCGACCGGAATCGACGAAATCGGCAGGATTCGCGAAATCGATTTGCCATTCTCAGAGTTCGAACTGCTGGAAGTTTCTATTCCTTAAATAAATAAATTAAGAAACTGTGGCGGAATATTCAGCCAACAATTTCGATGCATTATGCATTTACAACGATAATTATTAGTGTTGTAATTTTGTACAGTTTAAATAACAATAAAGAACACATTTTTAATTGATTTAAATAGAATTTTAACGCACCTTGCACTAACTTAATTCGATTTATGAGGCTTTCTTTTTCGTCGTTTCAATTTCTTCTGTTGTTTAAAGTCAAATTGTTTCAACATTTTTTTTTGTTATGTTAGCTGAGTCAACTAAAGTGAATCATTTTTGTACATTTTTACTCCTTGAAAAGACCATTTTAATCAAACGTCGGTTTCGATACATATCAATAGTCTAAACCCATGATTCATTACGATTATGAAACTGTTGGTCGTTATTTGCATATCGTTTCCGATTTAAATGAATAAGTAAACAAATAAACATATTACTAATACATAAATATGGAAACAAAGAAAAAAATTCAGTGGCAATGCTTTTAGCACTGAAAAGTTCATTGACAAAGAATTTAAAATCGAATTTTTCATAACCAGTTTTTCTTGTAAATTGTAAGGTTTTAAATGTCATTTTATTTCAAATTCTCACCCCGTATCCATATAAGTATAAATCAAATTAATTACATGAAGAAAAAGTTAATTGTTTACAATAGTGAAACTATTCAAAGAAAATATAGAAAATCAAGTCAAAATTCATTTTTTTTAATTTCAAACTTCTTTCAAAGTTTGGCAAAACGACAAATTCAAACTTTTACAGTGATTATAAAATTTCAGGTGAGGTTTTTTTACAAGATCTGTCAAGCGTTTCTTCAATGTTATATTTTCAGCAAACTTCAACTAACTTTTGTTGGTAAAAGACAGCTAAGCTATTCAGAATATAAAGAAATACGAAACGGATACATTTTCATATTTTTATTCATGAATAAACAATGTGTAAACAATGTAGTTTTATCTCAACAATACAAGGAATGTGAAGGAGATGTTATTTTTCGCCAAGTTGTCAGTCTTCCGTTTAATGTTTTTTTGTTCTATATAATTTTTCATATTAGGTCCAACTGAATCTCATAAATCCCAATTTAATTTGATAAAAGGAAATTACAATTAAATCGTACTGTATTGGTTATATGAAAGAAATTTTATAACCCAACAGAATGTTCTCTAAAAACTTAAACCTTAAACATAAAATAATAATGATTAAAAATAATTAAAAAAAGTAATAAATTTTTTACTAGGCGTAAAATTTGTGCAGTGTGGACCCTGCTTATATGTACAAAACAACTAAAAGAACTTGAAAAAATAATTGAAACCATTGTAAAGACAAGGTAAAGACAATGTTAGATTAATTAAAGAGGAAATAAAAGTTAATGTTAACGTTACGTATTCGAAAATGATTTTAAATTTGTAGGTTATAAAATCATTATTAAATATATTTAAACAAACCTATAATAATAATAATAAATATAATTTGAAAAATCCAGTCAAATTTTTATGTTATTCAAATGAAGTACGTGGCACAAGCAGAGTCATGACACGATTTTTTGCACCAATACACAAGCTGCTCCAATTTTTTAATAATGGATGTGTTATCCATAAAAGATTTATATCCTTCGTATTTTGATGACAACAGCTTTGTCATGTAATATCGACTGACAACCAATACATTTCAAATAAATTGTCAGTCATTATCAAACGCTACAAAATTGATGTCTATCGGAGACGCATTTTATCAATAATTTAAAATAATAAGGAATTTATTCAAGTCGAGCAAATAATAAAGGCAAATACTGCTCGATATTTCCTGGTCGAAATTGAGGCTCCCATTCGATAGAATTGAAAATCAGGATGTTTGCATTGGTATTATGAGGATGAGTCAACAAGGCTGAGATCGAGAGGCAATAAATAAACGGATTTGCATTTACCCATAAAATCTTCTGTTGGAAGCAATTTAAAACTGTGTTAGTGGGTGTATAATTGGTTGCATAACTCTCTATTGATTTAATTATGATAAGTAAAATTATAGACCAGACATTAAAATTACATCAGCGTTACAAAAAATCAAAATTACACACAAAATCGTTTATCAAATCCACTGGAACAAGTTTTGAACTTCAAAATTTTGATATTGTTTAAATATTTATTCGCAGCGAGACTAGGGGATCTATTTTTTGTTTTAGTTCAGTTACTTGTAATTATGCCAATGAATGTACACCGAAACATACCCACAAAAAAATCGCTCGAAAATCAAAAATTAAATCAAAAACGCAGGAAGTGACGAAGTTGATTTTGTCGGAAATGAATTTAACTTTCTTTACTTTAATAATAATTTGAAATTTTTATAAATTTGGAACTTTTTAGTGGGTTAATGGCGCGCAGGTTTGTTTTTGGGAATAGTGTCGGTCGCCGCCTCTGGTGTCGAGGTTAGTTGGGCTTTCCAAAACGTAGAAAAATGATTATGCTAGCGCTCATTTGGGCCACGAATATTTCAATCGATGGTGGGAAACTCGCTAAGTTGGTAACATGATTAACTGGAAGGCGGACTGAGCCTTGTAATGGTTTTATATATCTTCTCATTAATTTTAGTTAATTTGTTTTTCGATCGATCCGGCCGTTGCGGCCGATCTTTTATTACACGTCGATCAGGCTTTACGCCAAACTGTAAAAACTTTCGAAAAACTACCATAAATAACGATGGAAATCTTCCCAACACCTGTCCTATAAAACAATAAAACCGACATACTTCCGTCATTCCGTTTTATTGAAGCGATTCGAAAAAGAGCCATCATCTCGTCTGCACGTCCATTAACGATTAATTGGCTCCAATTACGGGAAAACACAATGGGCAAGGAGAGCCGCAGCCTTGGGAAAGCGGCTTTTCCCGTGGAAAACTGAAAATTTAATGGCCCCTGCGGTGTCGATATTTCCCCCATGAATAATGGAGCTTTCCCGGCCGATCCAAGAATTAAGACGTTGCTGTATCGAGAATAATTTATATTGACAAATGAGGTGTCAGTGCTGCCACTACAAACGTCGAATACAAATGTTACACCAACGGCTCATTTGCAATTCGCACCACATCGGCTCCCCGGACTAGTTTTTGTCCCGGTGCAATCTCCAACGGGACAAAATCCGCCGCATGGTCCCGCTGGTCGTCCACCTCCGGGCGACCCGTTTAATTAAATCAATAAATCAAACTTGACCTAATTCGCCAAAAAAAGCAAATTAATCAAATCGGCTCGCTTGCAGATTGATTAATCCGTCATGACAGTGCCGACTACTGGAAAATTGCATATTTTGATTGTGAAAAATTACGAACAAATATAATAAAACATATTTTCAGTGTTTAATAACGATAATTATCGGAATTTATTATTATATTTTCTTTGGTAACGTGTAATTTTGTTCTGGGATATATCAGATTTGAATCGCAGCCGCCCAGTCGAGGGGCGACCGCGCGCACCACTCCTCAGCTGGCCGACTGGAAACTTGTTTTGTTGCAATTAAAAAGGCATAAAAGTATTTTTCTTTTTTAGGTATGATCTGGGGAGTAATAAAACAACTATTTTATCTAAAACTTCTTGTAACGGATTTGCCAGCATCCTGTAACTGGACCGTTGGCTACTCATTAAGTGTTTACAAATCATTTTACAACAGGGGCACATTTATACCTCGGACACGATCTATTGTACTTGCGGATACCATCGGTTTCACCTTCCACCACACTAATAATCGCAAAACGGCCAAAAAGACCGCGCAAGACAATGTTACAAAGCACTTCCCACGGTCGGCTTCTCTCCTACACGCACAACGACCCAATTGGGCACTTTCTTCTTCCGTTATGGTGGACAAGTCGCTTTGTACTCCCAAGAAACACGGCCAAATGTGATCGCAACTAATTCGCGACGGTAATGATGCGTTAACCTCTTCGACCGATAACGCACAAGAAGTTGCTGGCGCGGAGCGGACTTCATGCACAAATTTTTCCGAAGAAATTGAGGCTGAAGCATGAAAGAACATGTCTCATTCTAGCACAATCTTGGGGCAACGCAAACGCAAGGGAGGTGTGGCTAAAATGACCACAGTGGACATGCATAAACCAAAACTTCATTATTACTCCTTAATGTTCTTAGTATCAATTAGGTTACGTATCGAAAATGTCCACTTACCTAAGTAAATGAATTTTTACAAAATTATATCATAATTATGAGTTTTTCGTTTTGTTTTAATAACAATAATAATAATAATAATATTGTTCTTCCACTACTAGTAATAAACCGTCATATTTTGACACATGTAAGAATGCTGTTTCTCGACCTACATGTAGAAACTGGTGAATAATTTTTCATTATAAACTACTAGTGTATAATGAACAAATTAACAATTTCTGGGAATCCTGTGATAATTGTAGATATAAAATTTAAATAGTAATATTCGGTACAATCAAGAGATTTTATTTACTAGTACAATATTTATTAAAATCGTTGTTTAAAGA
>QDEB01040519.1:0-13837 GCA_004193795.1 Asbolus verrucosus | reverse complement strand
TAATCTTTGCGATGTGTACAAATAATATATGGCACGCAAAAAGAAAGCGTCATATTCAACTTGTAGACGCTCCATCATGGCCGGATCGTCAACATTGGGTGTTTTTTGAAACTGCTCCCACTGATCTGTCGCATATTGTACCACATGACGTATCAAGCGACTGAGGCGTTTAGAAAACTGATTATAACGTGACTGATCGTAAGTACGCAACCCCTTATAAATTATCTTCAACAAAACCGTCCCAAATGCTAGGAATCTCAAAATATGATGTTGGGTAACTTTGGAGAAATCGTAGCAATTCTCAAAATTCTTTCTATCAACGAGTAAGACCAACCTGAACAAATTCTCGAGTGGTAGCTGCGTTAACAATGCGACTAAATCATTCTCTCTCAATGAAGTACCAGATTCATCATCTTCTTCCCCCTCAGAATCAACTACAATCCATAACGATTCCCCTGTGACATCTCTCGTCTGACTTATATCTTCTAAGAACCGGTCTCGCTCCTTAACAGAAGTCAAAATTGTCGACAAGATCGAAAGGATATGATTGATTTGGTAGGAAGAAAACGGTGACTCTTCGAGTTTTTCATCCAGAGGTGTCTGAATAAAAGAAGCGGCCCAAGAGCCAACTCCTGCAGGACACCTCAACACATGGTTCAAGATGAACAGATGATCTTGATAGGTGGCCAATCTTAATAAAACTGCTATCAAACGGCCCAACCATTCTCGACTTTCTTTGACAAATTGAGAATCCCTGATTAATTTGCGTTGAAAGGCAAACAAAACTGAGATGCAAAGGCGGATTTCGCACAAGTAAGGTTTTAAATGGAGAGGCTCGTTTTGGAGAGATAAAATTACGGGGGCGTTTTTATCGAGTCTAGAAACATTTATACTGTTAGAAATCGCCGTTTGAATGTACAGTTCAATCTGAAACGACATCAACACTTACTATTCCCATAAAAAATGGCGGTACTGACCTGCAAACGTAAATCTTCAGCGGTGTATGAATACAAACTGTGATTTTCATAAGTGAGTTTTCTGATGAGCCCTAAAATACGGACAACGCTCTGGAAAACGGATCGGTGAAATGTGGCTTTTTGATAGGAGTGAGTGGCTGTGACAGTATTTCCATCGAGGCATTCGCCTCGACCACTCACTGAAGCAGTATCTGTTGTCCAAAGGATGGACTGTAGTTCGCTGTATTCTTTCCTGAGTTGGTCTAGTTCAAGGCTGTTACCTGCCAACAGAAATTTTGAGTCACACATAGTCAGGGTAATCCCCTAATACCTGTAATTTTCCCTCTCACTTGCAAATAATTGGATAACAGTTCATACAGGGGATGCTGCTTGATCACTAAGCCCTTCAATTCAGCTTCTACATATTGTGAAGTGAACTGTTCAAGCATTTCTAATTCACTGTTCGTGTAAAGTGCTGCCAGTTGTGCTTCAGTGTAAGGCTTTATGGCTGTTCTCTGCTTAGCAGGTGTAATTTTTTGCTCAATATTCAAAAAGCTGTCATGCATTTGTTGACTGCTAATTTCACTTGCTAAATTTCTATTCAGAATTAATAATCTCTCAAATTCGCCAAGTTTCTTTTCAACTGAAGCAGGTTTTGATTCATTCATATTCATAGTATCTATTGCCTCAGTTGCTTTAATAACGCCTTCCTCTTTGGCAGCTTCTTCACAACTATCAATATCTTTCTCATTGTTTTTAATTTTAAAATCGGTAAAGTTTGTTTCATTAAGTTTGATAGCCTCCACTGCCTCAGTTGTTTCGACTACTCCACTTGGACCTTCCTCTTTGGTAGCTTCTTCACAACTATCAATATCTTTCTCGTTGTTTTTAATTTCAACAACGTCAAGGCTTTTACCTTCGTCAGTAACTCTTCTAATCTCATTTTTCTCGCGTTTTTTCTAAAATGAACCAACATTTTAATTGGAAAATCATCAAAATTTAAATATGAAATTCCAACCTTAGTTTTTGTTTTCACCTTGACTGCCTCCATTGTTATGACTAATGGTTAAACAATAAATTTGTAACAAGAATTTTATCTTGCGTAGTAATCATAACAAATTTTGTAAATACCAGTTATCAGCTGACATTTATTTACATCATTTTTGAACCAATGCGCATGTGCATATTATCCATCCAAATTTTAAACAAAACATTCCTTTCACATCCTATTTATATAGTAATTTAAAAATTTAATAATATTTAAATAAAATAACTTTGTTCGCGTTTAAAAAATTTTGATATGTAGTGATGATGAAAAAATATATATATCAAGTCTCCCCAAAATTCAAAAATTTTTACAAGAGCAAACAGTGGATTCAACTTAATAACCAAATAAAAATGAAATACCTAGAATTCCAGTGTTCGAAAAATTAAAATGAAATGTAATACTTTCTTAAATATCTAATTAAAATGTTAAAACAGTTCAAGAGACAATTGCCTTAATCGCGAAAATTTATTAAAATTGTTAATCGTTTTTAGTCAACCGCCGATCAAACTACTGATTAGTTCAAAAATCGTAGTTCCAATATTTCTGATGTGTCAAACGTGTCAACATTTGAACTAATAGTTGATATCAGTTTTTGTTTGAATTTCAGCTTATCGTTTCTGGTAGTGTAGGTGCTGTCAGAAGAATGTCAACAGTAAGTATTTTTAATAATACGTTTTGGTCCCGTTTCATTATCTTTTGTATTTTAATTCAAGCCACAAGTTCATGTATATAAAGTAGTGATGACTTGCGAGGGATGCTCGGGAGCGGTCGAGAGAGTTCTTAACAAGCTCAAAGGTGAGTCAATACTTTCATTTCCAGTATAAATTGACTGGGAGAATTTTTAGATAAGGGGGTTGAAAATGTTGCCATCGATTTACCAGGTCAGATGGTTAAAGTAAAGACGACATTGTCATGCGAGGAGATTTTGGACGTTATTAAAAAGACAGGAAAAGAGACTGAATTTATCAAAACATTATAATCCTGCTTTATCTTTTCTGCTATATTTATACATTCTGCAGCTTTTCCCTTGGTAACTAAAAGAGGAAACATTACAACATTATGAAAATTTTATTGTAAATTTTATGTAAAGTTATGTCAAGATATCATCAATAATTTTTGTATAATCTTCACTCTTTTCTTTCTTTGTCAGCTCTATTAACTGTATTATCTTCCTTTTATGGGTTTCCATTCGGGTTCGCTTCAAATTTTCAAATTCTTCACAAATAATTGTTTTACTTGATTGACTAACTTTAATGTTGTCATCATAATCAATTGTGTCATTCACCTAAAAGTTTTACGTGTAGTCAAATGGACTTTTACACTCATTCAACCTACCTCATCACTATTTTTGTGACCAGCAAAAGATACAACTTTTGTTAAGGGAAATCCAGGGGAACCTCCTCTTCGTTTATTTTTTTGGCCATAAAGTCGCCACGAATAGATACCTGATCTTCGTCTTCCTCCATCTGCCTAAAACGAAAAACAAAGCAATAACAATCAGCACTGATAATTGAAATACCTGCGATATTGTTTCCTCCACTGGCATAACCAAATCTTGATCTGAATTTTTCAATTTAATATTAAGAGTGGAAGGGAAAGGATACTCGTGCATGTAATTTTGCGACGCGACAGTGAATGGGAGAGAATTTGGAGCTGTTTCTGACCAATACATATCTCGCATCAGTTTTGGATGTTCTTGATGGATTTTGTCAACTAATAAATAGCAAACTTGAAGGTTTCGATCCACCATCCACACCACTTCAAAGTCGTCATCATCATCTCCATAAGGATTAATCAAAGTTTCAGCTACTTTGAGCCACCCCATATAAAAGAAAAACTCAAGAACAGGCAGAAATGGGAAGTAGAGGTCGATGTTTTCTTCACCTTTTGAAGATATGTATTGTTTGCCAATCGCCGAGATTATGAAATAACAATAGACGACCAAAGTGACCACTTGAGTATAGACTAAAGGAACGCTTATCCAATCATAATCCAACATTCCTCCACAACGACTCCGAAATCGATTTAGTTCTTCCAAAATCGTTTTAACCGAAACGTCGTCTCTTATTAACCCTTCGTGACGCGCTCTGGTTACTACATTCGCAGCCCAAGCCAGGGGAAGCCTAAAGTAGCTATTAAAAAACGCTTGACAATTAAAAATTGATACATTTACCAGTATTTTGAGTAGCTGGGAAATTCGTTGTCTAATTCATTAATTATTTTCTTTTCGTCTGTAGTTAACAAACCGGCATCGATAAAATGGTCGTAAGTGGGAAAACGTTTTTTCACTTTTGGTGATAGCATCGTCAGGGTGATTGTGAATGTTGCGCAAACATATCTCACTATGGTACGTCTTACAATTTTTGCTCTTTCGTTCTTGAAAATGTATATTGTATTGAGCCAAATGAAACGACAAAATGATTGCTTACCTGTCCTTTCACACTCGCTCCTATTATTATTGCGATATTGTCGGGGAATGGTATAGAACTGTATTGATTCCACCACCTTGTGGTTATTAGGTTAACATAGAAGCCAAGAATGAAGCTAAGAGGGACTAGGCTTGAGTATTCGTCACAATATCTTACAACTTTCTCAAAGTACCTGCAAGATGAATTATGCAATTCACTTGGACCACCACAAGGGAGGACTTACTGTTTAGATTGAGAATCGGGGATGAATCTATAAAATAAATTGATGATGTAGTACAAGCTAAGAAACATTAACAAATCAACCCAAACAATTTTGTAGATACTCCCACGCCATCTGAAAGCGCATAATTTAATTGAAACCCAAATAATATTGATATTATTACCTCGCAAGTAGTTTGAGAAAGCAAGATATTCCCCGACAAGTGGAAACTTCGCTTGTGTAAGTTACCGTCATTTTTTGTACTATTAAATAATCATAACAAAAGTTGTGGAGGCTGCTATAAATCAGACGGTCTCTTATCTGAACTTTATCATGGGATTAGTAGCGATAAAGTTTATACAAATTTCATCGATATTTTTGGATGAAAAATTGAGATAACCTGTGTAAATACTTGATAAATAACTTGCTACCGAATTTAATTTGAATCTTTATTTTGCAAAAATTTCGTTATATTATTTTTTATTCTTAACAATCTTTCTTCGTCTCTTTTCCGTTTAAGGGTTTCAAATGAAGTGGGACCGTCCTCAGCTATTTTGTTTAAACTGGAAATGAAAGGTGTGTGGTTTTCATTGTAATGTCAAATGAAAAAAAAAAAAAACTTACCTGGTTGAGGATTTCGGCATATCAATAGGTTCAGATGGTGTACCAAAAATTTCTATTACTGATGGTCGCGTAGGTTCCTTACGCATGGACATCATGGTCAGTTGCTCATCAACTTCTTCAATAACTTCTTCCAGTTTTCTTTTTGGGATTTTTTGCAACATTTCATGTTCAGGATCATTGGAAAGACTCTCGCTTCTTATAAATTTACGCAGTAAACTCGTAACTGAATTTGTTCTCGTCGTAAGATTCTTCGGAGAACCAGCGAGGGAATATTGGGAACTCTTAAAGTTACCTAAATCATTGATTTTGTACATGGAACTGCCAATCAAATCGTCCTCATATTTAGAGATTAAGTTTGCGGTTGAAGGCAGAGGGTGCATCTCCCTGTACTGTTCTGTCTCAGGAGTATACGGCAGCTTCTCTGGAAGCACTGTATCCCAGTACTGATCCTTGATCAATTCTGGATGTTCATGGTGCATTTCGTCAACGATCAAATAAGAAATCTGCAAATTCCTATCCACCATCCAGTTCAATTCGAAATCATCATCGTCATCACCAAACGGATTAATCAAAGTTTCAGCCACTTTCAACCATCCCATGTAAAAGAAAAATTGCAGAAGCGTAAAAATGGGGAAATACAAATCCACACTGTAGCCATGTCCATCAACACACTGACGCCCCATCAAAGCCGAAAGGAAATATGTATAAACTGCTAAAGTAACAACTTGGGTGTACACCAACGGGATGCTAATGCGGTCAAAAGTGACCAAAAGACCGCATTTGCCTCGAAACTTATTGATCTCATCGAGAATAGTTTTGACAGCAAAATCGTCTCTGATGCGACCTTCTTTTCTGGCTCGTGTAATGATACTAGCGGCCCAAACCAACGGTAACCAATGTTTCGAATACGCTGGGAATTTTTTATTGAGCCCTTGGATAACCTCTTTCTCACTGTTTTCTAGTAAACCAGCTTCGATGAAGTGATCCAAAGTGGGGAAACGTTTTTTCACTTTCGGGGAAATATTGG
Organism: Asbolus verrucosus; assembly: GCA_004193795.1. NCBI lineage: Eukaryota > Metazoa > Arthropoda > Insecta > Coleoptera > Tenebrionidae > Asbolus > Asbolus verrucosus. Next base: position 7,554 of record QDEB01040519.1, on the reverse strand, counting down.
TGAAGAGCATGGTCACACAAAGACAGACGTAGCGCATTATGGTTCTTCTCATAACTCTTCCATGTTCATCCTGGTTTTGTGTTTGTATTATTGGTTTAAATAATTTTTTTTAAGTACCTACATTTCCATGTATGGTGGCACTAACGTAAACTGCTATAGGATCCGGAAATGGGATAGAACAATACTGGTTCCACCATCTCGCCATTACTATGGCCACGTAAAATCCCAATACGAAAGATAGTGGGATGTAATTGTTGCTAGCATTGCAATAGCTAACTATTTCTTCAAAAAATCTAATGTGGGTATTTATTAATGGCAAGTTGAATTTTTACAATACTCACCCTCGTCCTCTTTCATTCAGAAGAAATCTATAAGTAATATTAAGAGTATAATAAATAAATAGAAAGAAAATCAATTCGATGTAAACAAGCTTGTAGATGCTCCCCTTCCATCTGAAATAATTTAAATAAGAAGCGTGAGATGGCGTTTGTGATAATTACCTTAGTAATAATTTTAAAAAGCAAGATAGCCCTCGACAAGTTGCTACTTCTCTGGTGTAAGTCACAGTCATTTTATTCGAACTGAATATTGCTAAATCACAGTGTTCTTATCACACTTTTATCTTATTTTTCTTCTTAAATGGGTTTTTCAATGTTCATGATAAGACGGATTTATTTAATTGATGATTATTTACAGTAAAGGATTGTTGTTAATAATTTATTGTATGTACAAAATGTTCGTGACTAAGTAACGAAAAATTGTCTTTTATGAGAATATGCTAAAAGCGAACATTCGTATTTCCGACAGGATGAGCAACACTCCCATCTATTTGTTTAAGATAAAATTGATAAAATTTACGTAAGTGTATTTTGTAACTTACATTTTTACAAACATTTCTCTTAAGCTTTTAACTTTTAAAACATGAAAACAGTTTTTAAACGTTCCACCAAATTTCAATGAACATTCAGAATTCTGAATACATTGATGGACTTTCTTCACTTTTTACAGTCTTAGTTAGTTTAAAAATAAAATAGTTAAAAATATTGCTCCCATCTGTCAAATAGAAATGTTTTGGACCTTAATAAATATCAAAGTATAAAATATCTACTTCAAATATCACAATTCCAGATCTATTCTAATCGAGTATAGTTGAGATTTTTGTAAAAGACGGTATTAATTTAAATAATACTTAATACATATTTTGCACTTAATACTGATTAAATTACTGAGTTTGGTGAAATTGGTGTCGGTGGTTGATTTGAAGTATTTGTGGCTAATAACGAATCGCATTCGTTCCCATCCTCATTAGGAGTTACGCTTATTGATCTCATCAGGTTCAATTTCAACCTGCAAGTTGGATTTATATTAACTATTGCGTTTTATGTACGTAATTACCTGCTAAGCCTTTCTTCATCACGTTTTTTCTTTAATTCTATAAATTCATCTTTTTCCGAACCTGAGCTACCAATACTGACGTCATCGGTGGTATCTTTGTAATCATCTTGAGTGACAGGGGCAGACGTTGATAATGGATATGGGTCATACACACTTCTACTGAAACTAAATGATGATTTTTCAATTAATCTTTGAATTAAATTGACTCGAAGGTCATCATTAATTAATGGAAAATTGTGTTTCTCATTAATTCAATGGCGTAACGTTAGTGAAAGACGTAGTTTTTTAATCAATAAATAGTCTACATTTCTTACCTATGACTATTTGAACTGGGCACACTAATAGGATCTGATGGTGGAGGGGGCCCAAATAGTCCCAAAACACTCGGCCTCGTTTCTTTGGCGTCCCGTTGCGAAGTTAACGTTGTTTGTTCGTCTACTTCTTCAATTACATCTGTGGTAAACTTTTTAACACTCGGCGGATTTTTCACGCTGACTTGCGTCAGCTCTTGTGCTTCTTCTTGTTTAGGCTTATCTTTATCTTCTCGACTTAGAAATCGTTTTAACATACTAGTAACAGAACTAGTCCTCGAAATCGGTCTAGAATCCGGTACTGAACTCCCCATAGCCATTGAAGTTTGTGAACTACCTCTAGCAGGTTTTGCGGAGAAAGTTATAGGACCACTATTCATATCGTTGACCATGTTTAGTTCATCAATCTTCAAAGATGAAGGTCCAATTAAATCCGATCCTACATTAGGATGCACAGAGATATTGGCAGTTGATGGCAACGGATGGTTTTCTTTTGCTGAAGAAACCGTATAAGGTAACTGTTGGGGAAAAACTTCGTCCCAATACTGATCTCGAACTAGTTCAGGATGATCATGGTGCATTTCGTCGACTATTAAATAAGATACTTGTAGATTACGATCGACCATCCAATTGACTTCAAAATCGTCGTCATCATCCCCAAAGGGATTAATTAAAGATTCGGCGACTTTCAACCATCCAACATAAAAAAAAAATTGTAAAGTCGTAAAAACTGGAAAATAGAGATCGAATTTGTATTCGTTCCCCTCGACCCACTGCTGACCCATGAGAGTGGTCAAAAAGTAACTATATACAGCTAAAGTGACTACCTGCAAGTACAAGCAATTATGAAGACCAAGTGTAGATCAATTAGAAGAAAGCTTACTTGAGTATATACTAAAGGCACACTAATCATATCATAGCTAAGCAACAGTCCGCATTGACCCCGGAACTTATTTAGCTCATCAATTATAGTTTTTACGGCGAAATCGTCCCTAATCCGGCCCTCTTTACGTGCTCTCGTTATGATACTAGCTGCCCACACTATAGGCAACCTTAAAGAAAAATATAAAACCGCTTCCTTGTCACTTTACAGCCGTTTTACCAATGCTTTGAATAGTTTGGGAACTTTTTATTCAACTCTGCGATTATATCCTTTTCACTTTGCTGTAACAATCCGGCTTCGATGAAATGATCCAAAGTTGGAAATCTCTTTTTCACTCTGGGTGAAATCATTGCGAACATCATTGTTACACAAAGACAAACGTAACGCATTATGGTTCGACGCATCACTCTACCTCTTTCATCTTGGCCATGGACTGTGGCACTTACAAATACCGCTAAAGGATCGGGGAATGGGATGGAAGTGTACTGGTTCCACCAGCGTGTCATTACTATGGAAACATAGAAACCTAGGACGAAGGATAAGGGAATTAAATTACTGTATTCTTTGCAGTATCTGACGATACTTTCGAAAAGTTCTTTTCCCGTGTCGTCCAAGAGAAATCTGTATATAAAATTGAGACTGTAATACACAAAGAGGAACACGATCAGGTCAATCCAGACCAGCTTGTAAATACTACCTTTCCATCTGAAATAGAAATAAAACGATTTAATCGGGCATTAAACGCCACAATAATAAACTTGGTGAACTCGTAAACGATTTATTGCAAATTCGAGCTCAAAACCGCATTTTTGATTATTTACTTATTTATACTCTCATTCTCATTAATCTTTTTTTTCTTTTAAATAATACGTAATCCACACCCACTATTTGCTATGGAATTTGTTGAAGACGTAAGTAACTAATAAAATAAGTCACCAAGGTAAAAAGTATTAATAAGATTAGATTAGTTTAAATATTAGTTACATCAAATCCACTCACCGTCTTAATAATTTAAGAAAACAGCCCAACCCCCGACATGTAGCGACTTCCGCTGTATACGTTACAGTCATGGTGTTACTTCTAGTCTAGGTTGCTTTAATTATTGCCGATTTAGATGTTACAAACAAATAATAACTGTCACCTGACCAGCATAATTCCAACAGCTAAATAATAAGCAAACATGCGAAATTTTTATGGTGTTTGCTTTACCACGACGCGAAAAACTCTTGGAATCACAAACATGAATCACTTACGTACTATAGCATTGACATTGCTTTCATTTAAAAATAAAACTGATGGAGTGTAGGTTATACGGAAATGTCAACTGGCTGTCACCACCACTGGTGGGAGCAAACAAAAGAAAAGCAAGGAAACCAGAAACAGAGGATGCATTCAAATTAACAGCTGACGGTAGCACATGCGTAGTAAGGTCATGATGTAATAATTTATTTTTAATTCATATTTACAATTAATGTAATTGGCTGTTTTAATTTTAAAAGTTGACCTAAATGTGCACCTGAGAATTACAAATTAAAAATTAAAATTAGAATTTTTGTAACGAATTTAATTTTGTATAATGACGTGCAATTTTCAACTAATTTTTGCATGAATAAAATTCAACTACTTATGTGTGTATTTTTTATGTTGATTTTTCTATTATTTAATAATTAACATGTGACAACTAATAATACACTTCAATATAGCTGGTTGCCTATGTGTTATATCCATCCCCTCTGTATAAATTCGCGTGTGATAAAGCAAGCCCTGTTTCTGCAAGCTTCTGAAATTTGTATCTGCTTAAACAAATTCTCTTTAGTGATTTCTTCTACATCATATAGAAATTCGTCGCTGGCAAAAATCACATGTAACGCCCCCATTATGCGAAAATATTCAATTTCAGTTGCTACTTGTTTCAATTCTATTTTAAAAGCGTTATAAGAGTATTTATTTGGATCACACTTTAACTCCTTTAAATTTGCTGCGAGACAGCTATAATAAAAATTAATTAAGTCATCCAAATGTTCCTTTAGAACTGGCGTTTGAACACTGGTCAGTAAGAAAAATAAAATATCTTTGGTCACTGATGCGTATTCGTACAACTGCAAATCTACAATTTTGATGTCGATAACCTTATTTTGGTAAGTTTTCACCATAATATTGTTGACCCATAAATCACCATGGACGAAAGTTGCGAATAAACTCCGTCGAAAATCTGGAGAATTTTTGGGTAGCCTCAGTTTATTTGCAGTATTATTGATAATTTGTTTCACTTTGGCAATGTGTAAAGCGCATAATTCATCATTTTCAACTAGTTCAATTACTGAGTTTACAATGTAGGGAGATGTGACGAATTCTTCATCTCCTTGGAAAACCCGGAATTCTTCAAAATAGGGCATCAAATTTTCTTCGAATAATTCTGGGCGAACTGTTTTTAAGGCCAGCGCAACTCCGTGAAGTTCCGCTATTTTTGTAAGTATCAGCTTGCTTGCTTCTAGATCAAAACCAACGGTTCTATTTAAAGTTGCGAATCCTTCTTCTTTGAGGTTTTGTAGTAAAATAATTGTATTGTCATCGACTTTATTGTCAATGGCTTCCAAATTTAATCTTCCTCCGTAAAATTCAGGAAAAAAATCGAGCGACTTATTAGAACCTTGTTCTTTTTGAAACTGCCTGAAGCAAGGGACTATAGTTTTGTAAAAGCCAAACTCATTTCGGAATGTGCAAGCTGCGTTCATGAACTGTTTTATAAATTCATTTCGCGGTACTAATTTGGCTACCATATGAACATATTGCTCGTCTTGAATTTCATCGTTGTGGATAGTGACTTTAATAGCTACCATTAGACTACCGTAATTTTCACCAGGGTCAGTCAATCGTTGTACTTCGACTTTTTCATATTTTTTGCTTTTGCCTAATATACCATTGAGTAAATCTTCCAAATTTGGTATCTCAGAGGTCTCCATCTTAAAAACGAAAAAAACTAAAAATACATAGCTTGATGTCGGGCTGTTACACTTTTAAAATTGTATGTATATGTATCTTTTATCTAAAATGTTGCAGAGGTCGTTAATACAAACTGCTTTTTGGTCACAAACATTAGTAACTTTGAAAGTGCAATAATGGTTCATTAATCTGAAACTCATTTAACCTAAGATAAAAAAAATAATGTAAACAAAATTGAAGCAATATATTTTTTTCAGTGTACGTGATTCTTGTATTTGTTTGCTTTGTACCTTTAATTTGTGTTATATATGATTCCTAAACGGGAAATAAAAATATCGTATTCACTAAAGCTTAAAAAGTTCAAAAACAAGTTACCATTACTGTACACTTTAAGGAACAAGACAATAATGTTTTTCTAGAAAAATGTTAGAAAGTTAATAATGTTAATTACAAAACATAGTGGTAGGATGCGCTTATCCTAAATCTTGGTACCTAATCCGAACAAATGTGAGTGAAATTGATTAGGATTGACGAAACTGAATTATACTTAATTAAAAATAAACTTACAAAGACTAATTTTTCTGACGAAAAACACTTGTACCTATGTGATGGTGTAACTCATTTGCTATAAAGATTAAAGTTAAATGAAGTTGTCATATATTTTATTTCATTTAATTATTTTATTTACATATTATTCACTTAATCAGACAAAACAAATAGTAACGTAATGATAACATAAAATTTTACAATCATCTTATATCCAGTTCCTTCGGATAAATGCACGTACAATAAAAGAACCTCACAAGTTATTAGGCACTCGTTTCCTCTGGTTTATTATATCATCATTTTTGATTTCTTCCAATTCTTTAATATTTTTTTGACTTCTATAAATGGAATTAATAAAATGCGAAATAACTGATATTTCCCTAACATGTCTTTTACGTCATCAATATAATTTTTAAAAGTAAATGCAGATGCATCATATTTTAGTGTCTTTATTAAAATACAATTTACCTGTAAAGTTATCATAATATTGATGTAAGAGTCGTCACAATGTTGCTGTATAACCGAAAATTCGGCGGTAGAGAAGAGAAAGAAAATAACATCTCAAGACAAAGAAAAGTATTCGTAAAGTTGGTATTCAACGAATTTATCAATGGTTTTGTTGTCTACAATTTTCACCATGATGTCGTTACTCCACATATCACTGTGCTAGCATCATAAAAATCGGTGAAAGAATTAAACAATTCAGTTGGTCTTTGTTCTTGTAGAAATTCGCTCTGACAAAGAAACCAACTTCATTTTGGTATGTATGCTGGTTGTTAAGTAATCTTTGTGTAAGCGCATTACTACTGCATAGACACGTGTAATTTTACAACTTTACTTAGAAATTATAGATAGTATTGTGAGAGTTGATAATAAATTAATCTCCTTATCACCATTATAATAAGCTTGCATGTTTCCTTTGTTGATGTACTTTGAAATATAAAGAAAAAATGACGTATCTGTTTAATGATAAGTTTGTTGAAGATGTTAACAGAAGTAAGATTTTTATGCCAAGAAAAAAAATGAGTAAAATATTAAGCAATATACCTAGTGTTGGTGGCAATTAGAGTAATAAGGAATCTAAACTGACAAAATGTTTTTTATAAAATATTTATGTACAGGTTTAAATAATATAAACGGATTTTTGTTTTATTTTTCAAAAATAGTCAATAATTTCTATTCTCGTGTTTCTATTGATTTTACGTTTCCAAATTATCTGAAATTTGCATAGTAATTTTCGGAAAATGAAAATAGCTAAAATTATACAAAATATTTAAAGTATGTAATAGAAAAATTGTTTATATTCTATTTGAAGAAAAAGTCATTTCTGTGTTTTTATAAAAATAGAAAGTGAATAACTTGATGCACTCTCATGTGATGTGATATAAGGAATAAAATGGGCGTTTTTTCCTTAATTTAAATACATAAATATCCTGACATGACTCATCTTTATTTTATTTACGTAAACCTTGTTTC
>QDEB01040493.1:2404-13825 GCA_004193795.1 Asbolus verrucosus | reverse complement strand
ATTATATTAATCAACACATTCCGAGACAAAAGTCGGTATAAATTATATTCTTTTACTAATATGGATCAGTTTTCATCATCTGAATCAGCGAAAGATGTGAGTCTATTCGCCTTATTGCTCTTGTTACTGATAATACCAATAGCAGTTTTCATTTTCATGTAAGTCCGCTTTTTTCTCCATGCAAATCGAAACCTAAAATCAAATTTTCAGCAAAAGACGTCCATTGTTATCAAAATATAATTCAGTCAAAATCAACATGTGCGGAAACGCCCCACGTAAGGAATTATTGATGCAAAAACCAAAAATTTAAATTTCAATATGCCTTCCAGCTAGCGAAAAAGATGTTATAGATGATGAAACTCCTTTAACAAGCGTTCCAAACACCACAACTGATACCAGTAAAAAACCAAAAGTATATTCTAAACGCATTAAAATTGCAGAACTGGAACAATATGTAAAAGAATCCATTACAAACGGTGAACTTGAACGTCAACACGCGGTAATAATTTGCTTTGTTTTTTCACCAATCATAACATCTTCATGTTTGCAGTTGTTTCCTCGTGGTCAAACCAAACCCTGGACATGTGGAGCTCTAACAGCAAATAAATCGAAAAACCGTTACACCAATTTAATAGCTTGTAATTTATAAATCATTTAATTTATTTGTTTTTATTATTAATTAAATCGCAGATGACGAAACCAGAGTGGTACTTGCAAAAATCAATGGAAAAGAACACTCAGATTACATCAATGCCAATTACATCGACGTAAGATTGAAATTCTTGTATTTCATTTCATTTAAAGAAAAAATGTTTTCAGAGCTACAAAGTTCACAAGGCATACATAGCGACTCAAGGACCTAAAATGTCGACAGTCCATGACTTCTGGAGGATGATTTGGCAAGAAAATGTTCAACACATAGCGATGCTGGCCAACGTGTTCGAAGCTGGAAAGGTTACCCTCATATTTCCCAAAATGTTCCCTTATAACCAAAACAACTTCTTTTTTATCAGAAAAAAGTAGAAAAATACTGGCCTGGAATTAACGAAAATCTACCATTCGACGACATCACAGTCGAATACATCTCCAGTCAAGTGTACGCTGACTACGAGCACAGGGTGTTCACCATTACCCGCAACAACGAAAAGCGTAAACTTGACCAATACCACTTTCTATCCTGGCCTGATCATGGTGTTCCGCTCTATTCTCAAAGTTTGGTTCCCTTCTTAAAAAGAATCTTACAAATTCCTCTAAGTTCCAAATCGCCGATTGTTGTGCACTGCAGCGCTGGTGTCGGCAGAACTGGAACCATCTTGCTCTGCGACATCTGCTTGAGGATGGCTGCTAAAGAAGGCGCCGTGGACATGCTGAAGAACCTCCAAAAACTGCGAGATCAACGCAGCAACATGGTCGATAACATTCAGCAGTACAAACTGGCTCACTTAGTCATCTTGGAATGCCTTGTCGGTGTGCAAACTTCCATCCCGTGCCATGAAATCGAAGAATCTGTGAACAAACTTCTTCAAAGAGGAGAAATTGCTTCGCAGTTGCGTTATCTGGAAGAAACTGCATGGCAAGACCAAAGCATGAAGTCTGTAGCACTAAAAAAACACACGCTAGAAGTGGTCAAAGAAAAAAATCGATTCCAAACTATCATTCCAGGTTTACTTTTTCCATTGACAAAGTTAATTCCATTCAAAGTTAATTCTTTTTTTTTTGTAGAAATTCAAGGATCCATTTTCCTTTCGCGTTATCCTATCGACGACAACAGCTCTACTTACATCAACGCAGTGACAGTCGATGGATTTCAGAGTCCTGAGAGGTTTATAGTGACGCAACAGCCCATGCCCAACACTTTGGGAGATTTCTGGAGACTTGTCTCTGAGAAAGAAGTTTCAGTGATCATGTCGCTAAACGAAATTAATTTGAACAATAAGAGCTCTTGCAATTTTTGGCCTAGTGAGGCTGATCCGCAGATGGTTCCAGTAGATTTCATAACTCTTCAACATATAAACACCTTCTCTCTTGCAAATTACGATTTAGTAACCCTCCACATGTTTGTGGACACAAAAGAGGTAAATCCACAATCCTCAATTCTTAACAGATTAAACAAATTCAATTTCCAGACGTACAAAGTAATCGAAATAATTTCCATGAAAAACTGGCCTGCCAAAACCAACTGCCCAAAAAGAATCGAAGACTTTCTAACATTCTGGGAAGAATCTTACGCTACATCTAGAAAATCGAACCCAGTTGTCGTCACTTGCTAGTAAGTGGTTCCAAAAAACTTTGCTTTGTAATTCTAACTCTGCTGCCGCAGTGACGGAGCAAAAGCGTCCGGTTTGTACATGGCCATGGATTTTATCATCGAAAAGATGAAGCTGGAACAGTCTTGCGACGCTTGCCAAGCAGTAAGGACGATTCGCCACAATCGCAGCCAGTTCGTCAGAAATGAAGAACAATTCACCTTCTTGTATCAAGCTGCAGTGGCTTATATTAATGGTTTTCAATCATACGCTAATTTTAACTAGAAATTAAGTCAATAGACCTACTTTGAAATATTTTTTTTCTGACACCATCCCCCCTACTGCCACTCCCAACTTTACGTAGACACTCCGGATAAAAATTTTTTGTTTTCTATCTATTATGATAACTGGTATCATTACTATTGTTTGATATGATTTTTTACTTCCTTTGAACGACACTAATTTTATTTCCACGTCAAACTCGGTGTGATTTTTACATTTAGAGTTTAGATGCCTCCAAAATGGTGCGTGTATGCTGTCAACAACTCCGATTAATGAAAATTTTTCAGGATAACCTACATTTTTTTGCTGATTCATTTTGGCAACAGCAACTATCAAAATGACTTCTTTATAACCCGAAAACATAGCAACTATTACTGTATAACCAATGCCACATTTGCTTTGAGCTGGATCGTTGATGACAGTGACGAAATTTTGAATCAAGGTATTTATAATTAAAAAAATAATAAGTTGAACTTAATTCCGTTTTAAACCCCAGCTTCGATATTTATTCCTCCAAAACCAGAAACTGAATTTGACTGTAATATCGACTATAACGACTGCACTAAAAAATATTACATAAAACCGCCTTGGCTGCTGAAAAGTTCACTGGATTGGAACATCAATCTCGACCGAAGATGGGAAGGTAAGTGGATGGAATTTTATTCTGCTCCCGTCTCATCTTGAGTTTTTAGAAATGAAGATCTACAAAAACACATTTTTCATTCAGATTTTCGAAACCGATTTTTCAATTCCATTTTCTCTTTCTACTGCAAGTGACATTTACATATTTCTTACTAACATGTCTTTGAGTGGTTATGAGTTCCATTACGGTGAGCGAAATTCATCTGTTGCGAAAATTGACAACAAAACGGTCAAAACTGAAAGCGATGTAAATTTGTGTTAGCAGATCTTCTGTTCTTATCCTTTATGTTTTAGTACACGAACATCTCTTTCACTTGCAGTAAGAAAAAGTGGTTACACTTTGAATTAGGCAAACGCGGACGTTATTTATATCTGACTCAAGTGACTGACAAAAAAGAAATTATTATTTTGGAGTTTGTTGACTACGAGGATATGGTTAATGTGACCCATATAGTTTTTTACAGTGACTTCAAATCTTTGTGGAAAATTCACCACTGTAAGTTTTCGTTATATGTTAAATACTGCCACAAAATTTACACTCCATAGTGCAATATCTTTATACGAAAGAAGAAAGTTACGAAATTGATTTGGGACCATCTATAGTTGTAACAAAAGGATTTGTTTGCATTTCTATGTTTACATTGATGTGTGAATCATGTGAATTAATGCTAACATTGAAGAATCCATACGACAATTATCGTACAATAGAAGAACAACTTTACACACCGAAAGTATATAAAACATAAAAAATTTAAATGTATCCAAACTAGGAGTTCACTTTTAGAAACCAGGATGGTCGGAAATCAGATTTCTGGTTGACAATGTTCAAAGCACTAAAGTCCTTCTGTTGATATCTACCTTTGCAACTAATAAAGTAGAGCCCTTCTGGGCTATTGATGCTGTACGAATTTGTCAAAAGAAAGGTAAAATTCAGTAAACGAAAATTCAGACTTGATACGAAGAAAGTTCCAGAATTTCGAATGATTAGCTTGAATGATAACAAGAAACCAACATGTCAACTGATGTCTGCAGCTGCAACTCACATTAGAGGTGAAATTATTTTTATTTTTCAGCTGCATCATGTCTGAAAATGTTGGCATTTTAGAAGACGACTATCTCGAAAATACAATCGTGCCATCGCTATGGCTTTCCGAAAGAACTGAAACTGTCGACACTTCTCTTACAAAATCAAAAATTTCGCTGTTATTAGTAGTTTTCTTAATAATAGCCATAATTGCTTTTAAGTGAGTTTAAATTTTTATTATAAGCGAAAATACACTCAAACGTTAATTTTCAGAAAGAAGCTTTTTTTGTTAAGAAAATATAACAATTTGAGAAAAATTATTGGAAAGAAGATTAGTAACTACCTAGGTTATGTTAGAATAAAAGAAGAAGACGAAATTTCATTAATTGAAAATCGTTAGGAAAATATACTCAAAATATATGCATAATATATTTGTATTTTTGTATTATTAATATATTGGGTGTTACACTGTTCTGAGTACAATATATGAATAATAATTTGTATTTCTGGATCACCCAGTATCACTGTAATAAACACACATGTTTTATGTAAAAATTATTTGTAGTCGCAAAACCCATTTAATATTATCTTTTGAAATTATGTTGGTTATTCATCAACTTGGCTCGGCCAAATGAAACTACTTCTATTTATATACATTTAGATAAAAAAACTTCCTTCCCTATGTTTTAGAATGAAAACATTTATTTAACAGTAGTATTATGTAATACATAATTAGTGTTGATTTCAGGATAACAAAATTAATTAAAAAAAAAACGAGCCCTATAACTAATGAAAAATGGTCTGTAATATTTTAAGTGTAAAATAACTGATTTTCAAGATTCAAGGTGTATCCAATACGTAACAGAGGTGGTGGGTGGAAGAAGAATGTAGCATACTTTACATTGCAGATATTTGCGGAAAATGAGAGACCTCCAGGTTTTGGGACAGCTCCAAAAATTGGTAAATCTTTTTCGACTTCTTGAAATTATCCTGAATTGTCAGTACGCCCTGAAGCGACATATGATTCAAATCTTATTAAGACTATGGACAACAACTTGATATTGGAATGAAAATATTCAAATCACTAAATGGAGTAATTAGGTACTTCACGATTGACATCATTAGTGCACTTAGAACCAAAATAAATGTGACAGAAGATGCATGTAATCTCATCTATAACTGTAAAGTAATTAATATTAACAGCTTTTAAAGGACTAGCTATAAAATTTGTACAAGTCCATTTGATATACTCTCCCTGTATAACGACCCCCAAATTTCTAGCTCAGATGTTATGTTATGTTATGTCTAGTTATGATTATAATTTTTATAAAACAGCCGCTAAGATCTCATGAAATTTACAATTTCATTATTTGAGTCAGCTTTTGATTTGAAAAAGGTTAGAACTGCATCAAAATCCAACGGAAAAGATTTCTGTCAAAAGTACCCCATCACTATTGGTCATAACTGATAACTGATAACAATTAATTGGAAAATTATGATCGAAGCATCGAATCTTCCGCTAGAACTAGGAACTTCTTACAACTTCTTCATCACGTTTTCAGTGGAAAAGCACACACTTCTTATGTTTACGTTATGGAAACAGCAATATGAAGTTACTCGCTCTGTTTTGTTTAATAGTTTAATAGTTCAGATTTATTTCACTATTCTTTTAAGTTAAAAATGAAGCACCACTAACTTTGTCAATTTTTAAATATACAGAATATTTACTTAAAAGTTTTAGCAAATGAATAAATTACTCTTGCATTTCTTGTACAATAATAATTTTCCTTTATAAGCAGGAATTTTTTTCTTAAATGATGTAATTAGCGTATGAATTTACGCTTTTGCAGGATATGTATCAAGCAGGAAACCTCATATCACACCAAGTGATGTTTGCAAACATAACAAAAGTAAATATTACAAAATGTGTTCACGATCGGTGTACATTCTTGTGCTGGTCTGGATTTGCAATTCAAATTGTCAAAATAGTTTCTTCAAAGCCAGAAAACACCAGGACTTCAACTACGTATGCATAACCAACAGTTCTTTCGCGTTAAGCTGGATCATTGACGACATCCAAGAAACTTTAAAGCAAGGTATTTACAACTCGTTTAGCAATAATTATAATTTCTATCGATGTATTTTCGCTTCAGCCTCAAATTACATCCCGAGATTACAAGGAAACTCTTTTATCCACGATATTACAAACGATCACACGACTGAAAACTATTACGCGAAAGATGGATGGTCGTTGATAAAATCGCTAGAATCGAACATAAATGGTTTAATTTTAGACCAAAGATGGGAAGGTACACAAATACATAATGACCTGATTTTTGCTTTGTTACTTAAATTTTTAGACATGGAAGTAGTGAAAACAACAGGCACTGAAGAGACTTTGAATTACACAACGGTGATTTCAACGCTGAAAAACGATTTTGAAATTCCACTTTCAGTACGTGCTGAAAAGGAAGCCCACATTTTCCTCTGCGATGGTGCCTTTCCTCCTCGATCCAATTGCTATTGGTTTATGTTGCAAATATATGGCGGTATAGAAAGCGCAATTCAAAAATGCAAGAAACAGGACATACTGGTTAACAATGTTTACTCAAAAGAATCTTGCAAGCTGTTAATTAGAAAGAATGTAATTTGCTTGTTAATTGGTCGACTAATAACGATATTATAATTTTCAGCATTCATATAGGAGTTTTAATTATCTTTCCAATAAATATTGGTCACACTTCAAACTATCCAGGAAAGATGATCATCTGTCTTTTACTAAATTTGATGGCAAAACAGAAAAAACAATTCTGGAATTTCAAGACAAAGACATTAACATAACACATATGGTAGTTCATAGTAAAGTGGTCAACGCTCTTTGGAAAATTCACCAGTGTAAGTTTATGGATGGAATCGTTTCAATTCAGTCAACGTTATTTACAGTAGACTTCATATACACGAATAAAGAAGCACAGGACATAGCTTTGGGGCCACCCATAGCACCAATGAACAATGCAGTTTGCATTTCAATGTTTATTTCAATGTGCGACTCTTGCAGGCTGAAATTAAAAATAATCACAACTAATACTACCAAAGAAATAATATATACCATGTATCAGGTAAACACAAAAATCATTTCTTGACTTAATAAATCATTTTTGAATAATTTAGCACTCAAGATGGTCAGAAATTAAGTTTTCTGCCGACAACGTTCAAGACGACGAAATTCAGTTATTAGTATCTACCATTGGAACAAGTCCAGAACGTTTCTGGGCTATTGACAAAGTGAGGTCGTGTCAAAAAAATGTGAAAGCCGAAATTCGAATGATCACTTTGACCAAAGAAGCGCAGTGTCAACTGATGACTACTGAAAAGAACGTTATCGCTTTCAAAAATATCTACAATACTATTGGTAAGAGCCAGATATGAGGAGCACGTTACTATACAATCTTTCTTTGTAGAAAGCGAGTGTCCGGAAGACACTATTGGTGAATTCTGCGTACCATGTAAGTGGATCTACGACGACTGCAACCGAATAAAAATTTGCTCCCGAACTCGCGAAACTGAAACGAAATGCTTTTGTTCTGCCGGATTTAAAAATTTTTGGAACTGCGAATATGGTAATTTTTTCACGTAATTGCTCAAGTGCTTCTACAGCGATTTTGTCGCAGAGTGTAATTCCGGATATTACGGCCACGGCTGCCAGAAAAGATGCGGAAAGTGTCCCAACAACAGTTGTAACTACATGAACGGAACATGCTCTTCTTGCATCGAAAACTTCTGCGGGCCGAAATGCGAGATACGTACGTTTTTGCGACATTTTCCAGAATAATCACTGATTCACCTCCAACAGCACCAGCAACGATGTTTGCAAAAGCGCCAGGCATTACCAACCTAGGTTACACCACAGTTACCATCCACGTCAATAATTTTCAAGTGCAATTTGTGGTAAATAACGACCAACCTGCATTCTACGCCATTCAGTACATGGTGATTCGAAACAACGTTTTTCTACTTCAAAACCAACTTTTTTTTCTTTTAGAAAGCTCACAGCGACAACTGGATAAATTTTGGCACCAATTATACATTTTACGAAAGCAAATTCATTAAAATTAATCAGTTAGAAGCAGATACAGAGTATCATGTGAGATGTATTATTATCACAGAGAAAAGAAAGACACACATTAGTCCACAAATACCGGTTGCCACATTTATAACAAGATGTCAAGGTACCTGGTGCAAATTTTGCAAATTCGAAATAAAAATGTTGATTTTTTTAGAATTATCCGAAAACAATATTGATGTGAAACCATCGAACACAAGTGTAAATATGTCATTAATTGAAGTACGCTGAGACCATAATTGTGTCATAAAAGTTAACCAAAATGTTTCAGACGACGGAAATATCATGTAAATTTAGTAAATACTCAATAATGATTTCAAATATTGGAAACCCAAGATTATCCAATAGTAGCAATGTTTTTTTTGATAAACTAACACCGTTCACAAATTACACTGTCAGTATCCAAAACAACTGGACCAAGCTAGAAAAAACCTTTCAAACTACTGAAGGAAGTAAGTATTTGGCTATTTTGAAATTATCGCTAAATTTTCGTTGACAGTACCCTATAGAGTCCGTAATTTCGTCGTAATCAACAAAACGTCGTCAAGTGTCGCGTTGCAATGGCACAAATCAACCAAAATATACGGCAAGTTGAAACATCACATTTTGGAATATCAGGTAACCCAACCAAGTAACAAACACGGAATTATTATAATGATTAAATTATTTAGCTTCTGTCAAATGTAGCTTGCAACTTTTCAACTAATTTCTCATCGAAAAGTTTGGAAGTGAACGGAACATTTGCAACTGTAAAGAATTTACTCCCATATTCGCTCTATTCATTTTCAGTGTCTACAGTCAATACAAAGATTACAGGTCGACCACAAATCTTGGAAGTCGCAACTTTGCCTGCAAACAGTATCCATAATGACGAAATTCCTGAGATTATTGCTATTGAACCAAGTGTTGTACCGAACGAAGCGACAATAAAATTGTCTCGAGTAAACTGCACTAAAATCCGTGGTCCTTTATTGGTCAAAATAACTCCAAGCTGTTTCAACAAGTGGGGTAAAAGACACAAGGCAAAAACTTATCAGCTACCGAAAACTGAGCTGTTGCTCAACGAGTTAACTCCATTTTCCGATTACAGGCTGAAAATGAAATTTTGCAGAAATGAAACGAACTGCGATAACGTGGTGGAGAGTCACACTTTCAAAACAGCACCTGGAGGTAATGGCCAAATGAATATTTTGGCTCCCTAATCAGATTTTATTGCATGAATTAGTTCCGCATGCAGTCAAGGACTTACTCGTTTATTCCAAAAATGAAAGCACGATTTATCTAAGATGGAAGCCGCCCTATCCACCTACCGGAATCTTAGATTACTTCTACAACGTCCGATATGGTGTTTTCGGAGGGAGTTTGAAAGATGAAAAGGACTATAGATTTTATAAAAGAATTTGTAAATTATGGCGGGAATTTCATTGCGGCAATCTAACGAATTTAGCAAATAATACCAAGTTCACCATAAAAGTAAGTATCTATATTGTCATGTTTGTTAAGTGAGGGAAAAAGGGGTGTTAGCATTAAAAATGAAGATAATATATTAAGAAAAAGGGTACTTATATCTTTTACCTCCATTCTCGATATCGGGGGAACACCCCCACTCTAAGCCCAAGAAATCTCTTTTAACAACTCGATATTGCTTCATTACATTTATATCCTCCTGCGTTCCACTTTATTAGAGCAATATCGAGTTGCTGCAGTTACATTTGAATTATCATAAAATTAAAGTAAGTTTCAAAGAGATAGCTTATATTTAACAATATAAAAACATGAATCTTTCATTAATGGATATCGGTTGCAGATTTTTGCGAAAAATAAATTTATATATGGTCCTGGAAGGGGTGTGACAATCAGTGTAACCACCAAAACAGGTGGGTAAATCCTTCTAACATATTGAATCTATTGACAAAACAAAAATTAATTATCAGAACCATCAGAGCCTCCCTACGATTTGAAAATTGTTTGGACAGAAGAAAATGATTTGAAATTGCAGTGGAAGCATCCCAACCAATCAAACGGAGAAATACAATACTTCAAAATCGAAGCAATTCCTCCGTACTACGCAAGAGAGCTCAAAATTGAAAAACAACTACCAATAACGGCATACAACCTCACCTACCACTACAAAGTGGGCATATTATAATCTGGGCTATTATCTTAATTGTTTCTGCTTTTCTAGATTGAAACTCAGGATTTGCTGCCATCAACTCGATACAGAATCAACGTTGCGGCTTTCAACGGTTATTTTGGAAAACCGGTAACAGTCATGGACACCAGCCCTCCTGATATACCGTCCATAAATGGAGACCTTCACACTGAGAGTTCAAACCACTCCATCACCGTTGAAATCCAAACAAAATCAGGACAAGATTATGATACTTATTATGGGTTAATTCTGCTAATATCGGATGAACACGTCAATGTCAAATCGTATCCAGGGTTGGAAAATTTCGACTTGAAGAATTTTCGAATCGTGTCTAAATGTAAACTGATAAATTTCGATCACGTATACAGATTTATTATCGGTGATAACAGCCAGCAGAAACACTGTGATGGGAAAATGGAAAATCCGCCTCTAAGCGGAGGCACTTCTTACAATGTTACCGTTATACTTACCAACACCTTCCAGAATAAGATCAGATACAATCTTTATTCTCGTATTTGTAACACTACAGGAGATACAATGAAGAAAGAGGATAGTAATTCCAATTTACTCGCTTTATTATCATTGATTTTCATCATACCAACCGTAGCAATTATTATCTTCTGTATACTATCAAAAACAGCATTTACAGTTGCTATTTCGGTTTTTTATTATAATAGGAATAATCACTCTAATTAAATATTATATAGAAATAAGACACCTACTTTAAAATACTAATCACTATATGCATTAAATAAAGGTTAACAAATGTATCGTTATTTGTTTTTTCTAAACACAATTTTCCTTTAATAACAAGAAACCATTGTGCTTCTTTGAAATAGATATCTTTTTTTCTTCCTTTTGTAATAACATAGATGTAAATGCTCCAACTTTGTTCTATCACGAAATATACTGTCATTGTCAGTGCTGATATAAATGTGAACAGTAAGATCTT
>QDEB01040475.1:0-16615 GCA_004193795.1 Asbolus verrucosus | reverse complement strand
TTTCTGTCTTATAGCTTGCTCCTGCAATGGATGATCTAATGTTTGTCTAATATGTTGTTACATCTCCTTAATGGTACAAAAAACATTTTTATTTGAATAAAAATAAAAGATGTACGTAATTAGATGGAATGTATGTTTCAAATGATTTCTTTATGGAAATGATATTTCACATGAAAAATCAACACCTGGTGAAACAAAATGAAATTTTATGAATATTTCATTATGTTTTTGCAGCGATAAGAGTTTGTCAGCTTGATAATAACAATATCTAGTCCTTGAAATGCAGAATATGAATAGATAAATTAATAATTTATTAAAAGAGCTGATATAAACTGACAATAAAAACATTTACCGTGTTACATCTCCATGGAAATTTTATAGTTTAACCTCACTTCAAATTTATTGGGTAAAATGAAACATGAAATGAAAGCTTCATATCTTACTCTTTGCTGAAACGAATAAATAAAAGGATTTGACGTAACATTTGCAACACATTTTTATGTATATTAACTTTACCAAAAATGAATGCTTTTTAAACTTATATAAAGAAGTAAATGGAAATCTTACGAAAAGCAGTATTAAGTATGTAACGACAACGGATAACATCACTCAGCAACTTTATTAATGGTATGGTAAACATTTTTAAAAACTCTGCAGCATAGCAAAGCAGTTACTGTTAACTAATTTTGTTAATGAACGAGGCACACATAAAGCAAGTCAATATTTGCTGTGAATGCTAAAACATTAAAACACTAGTACTGATGCAAATTTATAATGATTTTATGCCTGTTGTTCGATATGACTTCAGTTTTTCCATACTGTACGACATACAACTGATTTTGTGTTTTATTAATTTTTGACGAATGTTAAATTTTTCCCAAAAAATAGATAAGCCCACCTTCATACAACAAAAAAACATGTTTTGAAATACTATAAATATTGGTTTGCGTGTAGTCTCGACGATAATCACCACCAAAATTTCGTAAGCAACAATGATTTCTTCCCCTTAGGCGACAGCACAAAACACGAATATTGGTTGTACCATTTTATTCATTTCTGATAATTACAGAATTTTATAGTTGATGGTCATAATTTCGATTTTTGTGGACAAACTTGCGTTTCCTGAAACCTTTCGAATGCCATTTTTCATAAATGTTACGGGCAACCTCCACTGTATTCCCTGAAGTAGAAAAGAAACATATGAAAGTACGCGTAATTTCCATAAATTAGCTGCTGTGACACTCCCCTGTAGGTAGGGCAGATAATATGGACGTAATTTGCTGATTAAATTATTCCTTTGACCTAATTTACTGGCGTACATAGTGCACTAATTACGCTAATTTTCGCAATTTATTACACAAAATTTCCTTACCGACAGGCTCAATAGGAAACTCGCTGCGATCAAAGGTGAATGGTTCCTCTACTTCTTCAAATACTTTATTCTTAATGAAAGACTGATTAAACGCCTGTCCATTCAATAAAGTCTCATTCATGTAGTCAATATACAATTGCCACCTTGGGGCGAGAAAATTTGAAACCACTCCTAATCAACAGTGAGTTAAATTGGTTTTCAGTAGATCAGGGAGCTTTTACCTGCCCACTGTTTGATAGCATAGTCCATAATTTCTCCACGGGGGCCCCATAGAGTAATCTGATTTCTCGCATTATACTCAAACTGTTTTTCCTCATCGCTGCTATTGGCTGCTTTTTTCGCCGACTGAATCCAACGCCCTAATAGGAAATCTCCATTAGTTGATAAAATTAATTCCAAATCTGGAAATATTTCCAAAAATATGTTGCAGTTTTTCCTGAAAGAAGATTTATATATCTGAGGAATTATCATGTATGCAAACATACTGAAAAGATTCGATATCTTTGTTCAGAAATGCTTTTATAATTTCTTTATAGTAGAAATCACCATTAACTTGAAGAACTTGTCTTGTTACATCAACCAGATCGTGCAAAAAGGCGGAACTGTTGCCCAAATTATTGGAAGCTGCTAATAAGTTTGTCCAGGCTTCTAACAAATCACTGGTGGAATACCAACTCTGTGACAGTACCAAATGTAAAATTAAAAATTTTGAAATTAAAAAATAATTACCCAAACAGAAATCTTAAGACTTGGTGATTTAGTAATGGCATATTTCCCCCTAATTTTGTTTAATCCTTGGAAGTCATAAATGGTTCTCTAGTAAAAAATTCAGACATTTAACAATAATTTGTGTATACAGTAAATATTACTTGAAGAATTCTCCATGCTTCCTTTGCGTTTTCATCTGAAAATCCGTATCTTCTAATAGTATAATTTTCAAACCATTCGGTTAGATTTGCTGATGTTTTTCTCCAGGCTGCTTCGGTCATTAGCTCGTAAATAACATAGTTTTGGTTGATACCTTCAGGTGTTAGTCCTGTTCCTATCATAGTACTGTTTTCCATATTTCTTGCTTTTATCGGTACCTGAATTTCAATTTTACAACAGATGTATATATTTTAAAACTTTACTTGCCTCATTAATTACTGAAGATGAACCAAACATGCCTAAAGTACCACCAAAATTATGTAACATACACCAAATATAAGGCTGTCCAAAATACTGCTCGAGTCGTTCATACTGTGGCCATTGTTCTGACTGTAGGTCTAAGACAATCATTTTTCCCTTAAAAGTTACATTTGGAGAGTTTTGCAAACTTTTTAAACACATTTAAAGACAAAGCGACCTCAACCGACAGTAATTCCAAGCTGACATTTTTTATAATAAATGATAACATACCAAAGGAACGCTAGTTAAAAGTGATCGAACTCTTTCTGTATCACTCCAGTAAGTATCGTAATAAAACATCCAACCTTGTAACATCCTAAAAAATAAAAACTTACTTTGGGAACGGAAGTTAAAATAGCTTTAGCTCTGTTTCTTGTCCAAAAGAATAAATCATGAACAAACATCCAGTTTTGTATTAACCTGAAGTTTGGCTCGCTGTAAAACTAGCTTGCTCGTTTGAAACTTACCAAATAGCATCGGGATCTGCATCAGTCATAGCTTTGTAAATAGATTGTCCAACATTAGCCAAGTAAGTTAAGTCGCCTGTCGAAGGGGTGTTTTCATTGAAGCTGTCGCAGTTGTAAATGTGATCAGTTCCAAATTCTGATATTATCTGCAAATTTTATTAATTAATAATTAACTAATCTAATGATTATTAGATCTGGATATTATAATAACTTACCTCTGTGAGGTAAGCTTGTCCAATTTCATTGAAGAGTTGTTCAGTGGGATCAAGAAAGTAAGGACAACAGTAAGTACTCGCATCATTGAAACCACTCCAAGGACCCACTTCTACCATGTTGGCATCAGGATACAGTCTTTTAAAAGCTCTAGGAACATGCCCAGCAAAAGCTGGCAGAACTGGGATTATTCCCAAATCCCTCATTCGCTTTAAAATTTGCTTTTGTAAAATTAAAGATCTACTGTGCCAGGCACTCGATAATGGTCCTCCCCATCCTCGTATGTTTCCCATTCTCGACCTAAAGTTGACATAATTATTAATTCACTTCTGCGGGGTTCCTACAGCTACCCTTAACTTAAATTCCCGTTCATTCCTAAATATATTCGAAAATAATAAAGTAAAGTAAGTTGTATTCATCGTTAGATTATGATCAGAATCATACGACAATTGGTAGATAAGACAGATACAATCATAATGCAATTGACATGTTTCTCTGACAAAATTGTTTATGGTCATTATCTTCCAATCTATCTTAAGTCCTAAACCTTACATTCAAAAAATTCTATCATAACTATCTACTTAATCGCACGATTTTTCCATAATGCTACTTTTGTTACTAAGGTATTTACCAGGATAGAAAAGCAGGTCCTGCGAAATGTTCATTAATATCATCAACGGTCAAATTAAATTTTTTGTAGACGTGCTCCCAAATCGCTTCTTGTCCATTGAAAGCCAAAACTAAATTGAAAGCGTTCAAAGCCATCCAATCAATATGTTTTTCCCACTGGACCCAGTCCCACCAAACGAAAGAGTAACTGGTTGTACACACATTCTGGTAATAACGAAATCTGTCGTTTAAAGTAATTGTTATGTTGACATCTGGCAATTCTTCTGGTAAATTCAACTGCGACGCTTCCCATGATATGTGACAATTGCAGAAATATTTAAGATAGTAATTAAAAGCCGTCGCGGCTGCCACTCCTGTGTTTGCCGTTATCTGGACGGTGTTATTTACCAGTTTCTCAATCTGCAACAGAATTGCTGTCATTGGATTCAGTGATTAACGTTTCATTTTACCCTAAATGCGTCTCTAGCTTCATTTTCACCTAAATTGGGATTTATACTGATGGCGAACTGAGACGCCCGATCAGGAACAATCCGCTTAATTAAATCTTGAACGGCATTTGCTTGCGTTTGAGGATTAGCAGCGGGTTTGATGTGGCTGAGAGTCGGCCAAAATTCTGAAAAGTGGTTGGTTTAACAGTTGTGAGTGATAAATTAATAACTTACGGGTACACTTGATCTCATTTAAAATGTTAAATGCAAGAAAGACAACTAAAATTTGTCTCATTATTTCGGACTGTTGTGATTTGGATTCGTGTCGTTGCAACCGTAGAACAATATTAAAATCGGGTGTTGAACTCTGAACTCGACGTGTTTATTATTAAGTTGATAAAGTAGGTACTTAGTAAGTTAAGATGGTTATTATCATTGAGATGTCTTATAGAATTCGTCATTCTTTAAACATATCTACAACAACCATTGCGAACTTGACAAAATAGAGCCCCGTTTAGGAAATTTACTAAAACAGTGAGCTCTAAAAACACGTTTATCTAAGTTGGAAAATGTTTTTACTATAAATGTGGAACGAATATAGTGCTAAAATAAGAATAAAAATGTACATAATAATGATTAATTTTCTCACTTTGGACACTATACCATTTGTTCTAAACAAAATTTTCCATGTAGTGGGCGCACCAATTTTAAAGCATCCTGTACATTATTTATTTCTATTTAACAATAAAAATTAATGCTAAAACAATTTTTAACTTTAATGCAAGTATTACGTAAGAAGTGTGAAAGTAATAAACTATTCTGTGTTTTAATGCTGTGTTAAAATTTTATTTGTTAATAAACTGTATGTGGTAAATTATATGATATTTAAATATTTTTAGAATAGTCTTAGATCGACTTCAAAATTTGATGCATTAGCACTAGGAAAGAAACGGAGAAAAATTATTCTCATTCTAAATTGAATCGATTATATTTAAAAGAAGAGGAAAGTAAACACGAAAATCAACAAAAAATAACTTTAGACGTAATAAATTTACCTGTACTAGTACCTGACACTTTATATTAATTAAAATTAATCTACTTTTATAAAAAACCAAAATTATTATAACTTTATCTCATTTTCAGTAAAAATAGTTAGTTTTGTTTGAGAAATTGTGATACAATTTTTTGGAGCAGTGAATCGTCGTAAACAAATAAATTTATGATTAGAATAAATTACCGCAGGTAGGACCTAATTTGGTTTCTTAAGATAACTTTTTAAACATTTTTTCTTTACAGAAGACAACTTTAAAACGTATTTGTCTCAAAATGAAAAAAACTAAAGAATTAAGAACTTTGAGCTGTAAGGAATTTGGGTACTTTTCATTTAAAAATCTAAAAATTTGTAAAAAGACTTTAATTGAATTCAATCTCAAAAATATGATAGGTTTAAAAATCATAAAGTTTACAGTATTTGCCTTGCAATTAAATTTTTAAAGCTTATCATCCATTTTCGAATTTAATGAAACTCGATCATTTTCTTTTAAATTAACATATTTCTTTTTTGTTTCATTAAGAAATAGGTACATATGAACGGGGTCTCAAAATGCAGATTTAAGAAATTGGAAATTTGCTGAAAACAAAGTCCAGATCAAAATTTGTTAATAAGGGATGTGTCAATTTCCTCTAGTTTTTGAGTTGTAAGTGATTATAATTAATTAGACACAATGCATTTTTTAATTGCCACTTTAAGTACAGTAATTTGATATTCTAGCTAGTTGCTAATAAACAAGTAGAAACAGGACTACAGTAGGAAATATTGCACCTACATTGCGCTATTTGTGCCCACATTTATTCTGTATCTAAGACGACCTTAATGGATTATTTAAAATTAGCCGTTTAACAGAAATTTAATTCTGTGGCCAAAACGACACCCATCTCTGTTGTAACTTTAGAAATTTGTAAACATATTTTTTAATTCAATTCTCTGATTAATCATCTAAATTTAGAAATTCCTCTTTTTTTCAGTTTATCTAAAGAATTCTAATTTAAATCAAAATATCAAGTTTTAAATTTTATAACAAATAAAAAACAACAACAAGAAAGTAAAACTATTGAATTATGTCATTTTTAATTATAACAGTTTATATTCCAAAGTGTTCTTAACAATGTGTAGTGAATATAAATACACTTTTCATGGAAAATCATAAATATCATTTTACTTGTGATTTATCTCTGTGGTTTATATTAAATGTATGCATTTATGCTATGTTATTATTATAAAGCTCAAGCGTTTCTCGCCAATGCTTGTGCATTAAAAACCTTTCAGAGGTAATGATGGTTGCCTAACCAGTTCAGTTAAAAAAAAATGTAACCAATTGTGACCACTTACGTAAGAAATAATTCTAAAAATATAAACTACTGAATCATGTTTCATTTTTATCTTCCAATTTGCGATTTGTAGCATAATATATACATTTAATATACAATTTAAATAAATATAACGCTACAGCTGTCATCTATCGGAATTTTATTAAACTATCATCATTACAGAAAATTATGAAACTGAACTTTCAGTGCGTACATAAAAAAAGTTATGTTGTGACTGTTCTCACGAGAGGGGACATGAGTAACACAATTTAAAATCAATTGAAAAAAATAACATTAGATCAGCATGTATTACAGAGAAGCACTAGGAAAGTTCCGTTTTTTAAAATATATTTCTTTCTTTAGTCATCACGCTGGTAGACCGTTCTCTGTGTAAATTACATTTTAAAATATTCATTTACATACATATAAATATCATTACTTTGATATTAGGTATTTGTTACATGATTATAAAATAGTCACATTATCCATTGAAAACCAAAATTAATTATTTCTTTACACTTTTGCAGTCGTGGCGACATTCTCATTGTTTGTTAAAAATAAAAACCTCTATGAAAATGTCAATATTTTATTTATATGATATACTCTTCTGCGGGCAATCACGACTGTAATTACTGCCATTTTCAGGAATAAACTTGGAATGATATCTACGTAATTTTTGTAAAATATTAAACACCATGTGTTCCACTCAAAGTATCGAAGTGTTATTTTGCGTTTTAAATTTTATTACTTCCATATATTTAAACAACGATAAAATACAATATTTTAGAGGTTTAGCTGTTCCAATAAGCGTCTAATAGATGTTAAACATGATGATAAGTTTAATAAAAAGAAATTCTGTTTCTTGTTAACAGACAGGGATATTATTATTCAAGAAAGTAAATACATTTACAATCGATTAATTCTAGGTGGACAAATGATATACATATAAGTCATAGTCACAATTATTGCAGTCGTCATAGAAAAGACCATTTGGTTATGCATGTTCAAATTTGTCTCAAAACCTTCAGATATTTCTTAAACAATGCAGAATTAAAAATATGTTTAATATACTTTATGTTACAAATCAAAAAATAAATACATAAAATGATTTATTCCTTTTATTCGATTTTATAACTTTAATCTACTTTTAAACGTTCCAGTGGTAATACTGTACTAAAAGAAAGTTAAATTAGATAATTCTGAAACAGATAGGAACGAAAATCGTTAAATTAAATTTCATTAATAGACTAATTCTAAAAGAAAAAAGTCATAGTAAGTGAATTATAGAATGGTTTGAGTTTTTAATCTCCGTTGTAATAATTGATCATCTCTTCAATTAAATTTGACATTCAACATGTATCACATTCTATCATTTTTTCAGTAATGAATTTACGTGTGCAAAATAAAGTTTTTTAAGAAAAATCACTCTTTTAAAATTCTTTTTACAGTTAGAATTACACTTTGAGAAATAAGACATTTATTTACAGTTGTGGTAATACTAAAAATAATTGCTCCTTGTTCAAATTTATTTGAACAATATTTATTTTACTACTTTATTTTACTACTTAGTGACTTTAATGGGTGATTAGGACAAAAAACTTTTTATTTTTTTTTTAATTTTATAATCGAAGTTGGTATCGATAACAACTTGAAACAAGCACAACGATAGCGAAGTGAATTTCACCCCATTGAAATTTTACTTGGAAGAAGAAACTCCCCAATTTTTGATTATTATTAAGTAAGAATATGTAATATGTAAAATTATTTTTTTTGGTGAAATAAGATTTTAATTAATTATAAATTGGAACAATACACACCCGGTCACAAACATTCTCAATTGTGGGTACAAATAATAATCGAATTAGGGTTAAATGAACTGTTGATGTTTAATGAATGATTATTTGAAGTAGAAGTAATAAATAATTCTTCTATGTAGTAATTAAGTGGACAAAATCTTATGTTTCCAAATAGAAACTTGATTTCTTTTTGTAAAACAACTGATAAATTTTGTTTTATAAATACGATTTTATACGCAATAATAAATAAAATAATTATCCACTCAGCAAACTCTTACAAAAAAGAACATTATGACACAATGTAGGTATACAAGTTTACGACGAACCGGTGACCCTGTAAAAGATAGGATCCTACAAGAATATCTGAAGAAAGAAAGTTTGCAACAGTTCTTGAGAAGAGTTTTACGAAAATTATTATGTACTTTTTTAAAATCTGTAAATATACAGTAAATAGTTTTAATTTGTTCCTTCTGTTGTTAAAGCAAGAACTTTAAACTATAAATACAAATAGATATCTACTTATAACTAAATCACATCATGGAAGAACCTTTTCTTATTCATATGCGTTCCATTTATTAGTTATAAATGCGTATATTATGGGTTCAATAAAAATTTGTTAAAAATGTTTTCTTTCATCATCCTGAAGAGGTTAATATACAGAGCAGTTTGATAAGATTTTACATCATTTTAGATTTGTTTATATAATCTATGACTCATCATTTTATGTGTATTTGTTGTACTCATTATCCTTAAATGTTAAACTAATTATACATCGATTTAGCTGGTGCAGCATGACCAAGCATAAAACGAACAAATTCGTGGAAACAATGTAATTTATTTTTTATATTATTTCCAATTATTTTCAATTTTGGTATAAATTTATATCTGAAATATTGAAAGGTCTAACAATATTTAATTGCAGCCTTATCTCCTAATAAGCTTACATTATTATTTTTCAGACTATTGCGAATAATTATTATTGATGTTGAAAGCAATAATTAGAACAATATCATTTGAGTTCGAGTTCAGAATTACACAATAAAAACCCCATCTCCATCTGCGTAAAAAATAAAGAATAATATGATAAGAATATTCAACAATAACAATAGCAACAAGTTTTAAATTCCATTAAAAAATAATTATTGGTTATAAAGTACGGTTATCGCATGATGCAATATATTTTAAAATTATCATTTTCTCTCCCACCGTTGCAGAGGCCTATAAAAGACTTCCACCTTTATGCGTTGGACATCATCGTTGTTCGTCCTGCAAGTGTGTGCGAATCCAGAACAACTTCTACCTGCAAGAAAATCATAGGTACTTAATTCATTTTTGTATATTTGTGTTTACTTTTTTGTAAAAAATACATTTTAATAAATATTTTACTATTTCTTTTTAAATTTTATTTCTGTTAAAATCTTGTATTATGTGATGCAAAACTGTGCAATGAAGTTTTACCGTAACTTTCATTTTAGTCTTGCGATATGGCCGATAGCGTTTTCCATACTCGTTCTTTAGGAACTGCAGTGGAAGGGGTTAAAGATCAGTATGCAGATGGCAAAGCGGCTAAAGTTTGGGAAATTTTTATAGGCGATAAAAAATCGAGGACGCAAAATTATAAAAATTTCTTAGTTGGGCTTTTAAGGAGTAAAGGCTGCAGAAGAATTTTAGATGTGGCGTGTGGTACTGGGTAAGTTTATTACGATCTCTGATTGGTTACATTTTTTTATGCCTAACATCCACTCAGAATCGATTCTATAATGCTGTTAGAAGAGGGCTTTGAAGTTGTTTCAGTGGATGCTTCTGATAAAATGTTGAAATATGCGTTGAAAGCAAGGTGGAACAGAAGAGACGAACCAGCTTTCTATAACTGGGGTAAAAAGTTGTTTATCAAGTTTCATTGAAGCACAGGTCCTTTTTTTTCAGTAATTGAGGAAGCCAACTGGTTGACTTTGTACGACGACATCGAGCAACTAGTTGGAAATGGTTTTGATGCCGTGATTTGCCTTGGCAATTCCTTCGCACACATGCTGGACTCTTTCGGCGACCAAAGAGAACAAAAGTTGGTCAATAATAACGACAAAATATACATTTGTTATTCCACTTTTTTTTCAGACAAGCTATCAAGAATTTTGAAAAATGTGTCAAACCAGGAGGTCTGCTTTTAATTGACCACAGAAATTACGATTCAATAATCAATTCTGGGAGCACTCCAGCGAAATGCATTTATTACAATGTAAGCGTTGCGGTAATACATGTTAAAAATATTCATTTAAAACTCATTCCTCTTTAGAGCAAGCATATGACTGATATAAAGACTTCAGTATTATATGTGAGCGGACGACCTGCTTTGGTGACTTTGGATTACCTAATTGATGCTTCTTCTCTATACGGAAAAAGCGAAGAAATTAGTTTGGAAAATATCAGGTGAGTTACGGTTGAAGCTCTGATTTACTCGTGTTTTAACGAATAACTTTTATAGTGAATTTCGGTTGTCATATTATCCACACAGGCTGGAAGTCTTTAAAGATATGTTGAGAGAAGCTTTTGGTGAACGTTCTTCGTTTGACTTGTATGGCGATTTCAAGAGTTTGGAAGAAATTGAAAATCCCGCTTTTTACATCCATGTTGTGGAAAAGGACAGAAGGATGTTTTAAATAAGATTTTTGAATTTTAATTTATTAATTACTTAATATTTAATGTTGAATCAAAGTAATTTTAACTTTGTCGATGAAATTTTTTTTTATAATAAATAATGCTTTTATTGTTGTCAATTTTTGCGTTTTAATTGCATTATCCTAAAAATCTAGGTACTTACTTATTTGCCATTATTGGTTTCATTTTTCACGCCTAAGGGTTAGGCAACATACTATACAAGTACACTTTAAGTTTTAATCTTACTAATTAATTGCTGCTAAATCAAGATATTCAAAGCAGTTTTAACATTAAGTTTAAAGAGTTTGCTCTTGTTGAAACTAATATTAGACAAGTAAGTACATATAACCATCCAAACCTTACTAGCAAAAATAGCAATTGCTTAAATTTAAATTAGTTCTTCTGTTTTAGAGATTAGATTAAGTGGATTAGTTATTTGCCTTTATCTGCATTCTCAGTTTAGTAATTTTTCCACTGACTTAAGGTTCACAGATTTAAACTTCAATTTTTAAAAAGTGATAAGATTTTTTTTTTGGTCATTCTTGAGGAGATTTTGCAGGTAAATCATAAATCAAATGGAAGGAATCATAAATCAAAGGATATGGAAATTATACAAAATCATAGATGGTGGAGAAGTAAAATTAGTTTGAAAATCATATTGGATAATTCATATTTTATTCTATTAAATTGAATCGTATTTCAACTTTATCTTTTCCTTTTGTTTCTCTTAATTTTTATGTCCGATTTAATTCTAATTTTTTCAACATAGTTTTTCTTTGTTTACCTTAAAAGTTGAGATAAATGAAGACCCCTTTTTGGTATTTATAAAATCAGAATAATTGACTAATCTATGTACAAAAACCTACACTTTGGAATGATCTTTGTCTTTCGACGTTATTATAATTAAAAGAAAAAGTTGTCAAATAATTATTTTAGTAAGTGAGCTCAATTGTCCCATTTTTTTACACAATAATTCAATAATAGTAGTAATAGTAATAATAATAATCAAATAATATTTTCCGTCTTTTCTCTTTGTTTGCTAAGCTTTTCCAATTTTCATTTCTCCGTCATTTATGGTCCCTGAGAAAACATTCAGTAAAGTTCTCCCTCTCTTCATTTCAAACATCCATGGCGGCATTGTACATTCTTATCTTATTTCTCATCTTATTGATATGCACTTATGTCTTGTTTTTAACATAGGCCTTCATTGCTTAGAAAAAATAACTTTTTATAAGTTGCTCAACATTTTTTACAGCAACACTGGCAATATAATTATAGGTTTTCTTGTAAGATGAATAAAAACACAAAATAATCTTAATTATCTTCATTCATTCTGCAACTAAAAAAGTGAAATACTATTAATAAAAAATGCAACTAATAACGTGAAAATCTGAACTACACCGTTTCTACCTTGCATAAAATTCGTTTAGACGTAATAAAATCTGTTATTCAGTTTGCTCCATAAAAAACTCAATAAATCTTGTGAAATTTTATTCTAATGAAGTATCTATTGAACTTATAATTTTTACATTATTTCTTAAAACGTCAAAAGAAGACAGAATTGTAGTTTGAAAAAACGAAAAGTTTAGAAGTTACATTTTAAAAATTTGATTTTTGTAGTTTTTATAATGACGCCAACACTAACTTTATCTTGTCAACTTTAAATTATAGTTATAGACCCAAATCAGTTTCAACATTTAATTTTTTATTATAATAAAATATAAAATATTAAAGTGTTTTGTTTGTTGTTACAAAAGTTGTGAGAATTATTTTAACAAACCATCGATTTGATGAAAAATCATTTCTTTACTAACACACCAACACTAATATGGATTTCACCAAAGAGTGGTAGTAAAATGTAAAAATAGAAAAAGATAGGGCTATATGGGTCATTAAAATAAGAACGAGATAGATACAGCCGTAACTAAGCAACATACTGAGCTAACCCTCTAGAAGAAACATTAGTACTTCGCAAATGTAAAAAAAATATATCATTCAAGTATACATTTAAGCAGTCCTGTGAAATATAAAACAAAGATAACGTCTTGTCGAAATGACTGAATCTCAAGCTCAAGTCTCAAGCAGAGTCATTGTTGTGCAACATATTATAGATTACAAAATAAGTTCTATTTATTTATTTGTTATTTTATCTATTTTTCTACAATCCTAGATGGAGATGTAATAAACCGTTAAACATTGTTTCTAGATGAAATGTGACTGACACTAATAGATTTCATAGGCTTTCAAATTTTCTTAAGTTGTACCACAAATAGTAATCGCGACAAAAATCGATTTTCTTTAATATGTTATCACTAAATGATGTGTGACAAGTATATCTGTTTTTATACTCTTCAACATTTGACAACGGTGTCTTAGATATTTCTCATTCTTTCAAGGTAATTTTATAGCTGCAGTTCCAAATTTTTCCGCTGAAGGGAGCTTTGCTTGTGCAGAATACTTTCGTAAGCCAACACTCAGCTACATCTACCATTATTTGTTTATGTTAGGGTTAGAAGTGTAGGTAACTAGATAAAAATTATTTCACATTGTCTCCTAGATTTTTCTCTGTCAAATGTCAATGTGTTAATTACATTAAATATACAGATTTAATCTCGACAAGAATTTTTTTTCAGGAAAAATTGTCGAAACAAAAAAGTTTGAATTTTTCGTTTTAGAATGTGTTTCTAAACAACTTTTTCTTATGACATTTTGGCGGAATTTAGCAAGTGGTTTTGTTGAATTTTAACAAAATATTCATTATTTCCGGTATACTGAGGGTTACGTGACGTTTCTGGTCGATTTCAATTTCAGAAATAATAAAGATTTTTGCTACAAACGGATGATAAGAATTCTTCTCGTCCTGCTAGCAAGTCGTTTCTCCCGATGGGAGCGAAATTGAAAAGATGGCTGTCAGTTTGTTGGGCTGTAAAAATGACTTTCAGCACATTTGCAGCGTAGATGTTTCCACCCATTTTACACGGGAATAACATTTTCAAAATCAGTTATCTCATGCAACCAGTTATACGAATTGGACTTTTGCTTGTCACATATGCTAAAGCCTGCACGCAGCGCGTCTGCGATGACGATCGCCGGGATTACAAACACTTACTCAGTCTTCTTAGAAACAAACTGAACTCTTGCAACCGCCACTTGAGTAAATAAAAAAGTTGATGACTACATTCATCAAATAGGAAAACAATCATAAACGACGAACTGTTTGCAGAAACGCGAAAGGATGTGGACGAATCGCCGCTTCCAGTATCGAAATTCCGAAAATCACGAACGCACTTCCTGCGGTGCGGCGATTCAGTCAGTGCGGGAAAAAGCGCCGGTTCAAACGGTCGTGCAGTTCGCGCGGTCCCTTGGCGTGTCGATATCTCGCCCGTCGAAGATCAAGTCGGCCCTGTGCGGGAGCAGTCTCGAGGCGCGGCTAGTGGGAGATGAAGTCGCTGGTAGAGTTTACCTGCACGCGAGCGGCGAAGTCGCAGTGTCGGCTCCGCGGTCCACCAGCCAGCATCCAAGAGCGCGAGAGCGGGTCCGGCCGCCCCATCCTCCCGCAGTGTCCACCGGGAAGCAGCACGCGCCGCGCGCACCCCTGAAGATGCTCGAGTACGACGCCGAGCTGTCCGAGCGCCTCGGCCTCCCCGCCGCCTACACCGACCCCAACAACAACAGCGACTCCGACAAGTCCTCCCGGGGCGACAAGTACTCGCTGCGGCCGCGGTCGGCGCGGCGGCGCGGCCTCGCCGAGGACGCGCCCGCGGCCAAGCGGCAGGCCAAGCCCAAGCAGAAGCCGGCGCCGCTCAGCAAGTACCGGCGCAAGACGGCCAACGCCCGGGAGCGCAGCAGGATGCGGGAGATCAACCAGGCCTTCGAGGCGCTGCGCCGCGCCGTCCCCCAGATGTCCGTCGCGCACCAGGCCAACGAGAAGCTGACGAAGATCACCACGCTGCGGCTCGCGATGAAGTACATTTCCGCATTGAGTGCAGTGCTGAGCAGCAACGAGCCCGCCCAGGACCTGCTGTCGGACTGCAGCGAGCTGGACTGCTTCCTGCTGGAGTCGGACGGTGAATCGTTGCCCTTGCACAGTGACTTTTCCGACCACTCGCTGACGCCCGCGGACTTTTCCGTGGACTTTCCCGACGACTCGCTCGCGCCCGTCGATTTCGAGCCCCTGTCGCCGGACCTCGGCGACCACCTCAGCCACTTCGACCCGTTCCTAGCCGGCTTCAGCTAACCCCGTCGGGGCGCCCCGAATCCGTCCATGTACATTCTTGTGCACTAATTTATTGTCAATGATTCTAAAATGTGGTGGCATGTCATGTACATTTTTGTGCCTTGCGAAGGACTGTATGTATATACACTGAGTTATTTCACATATTGATATATACGACTGCAGTTGCAATATTGCGGCATGACATTTACTTAAAGCCAGTCATGCTCATATTTATTTATAAGTAGAAGTCGCTTTTATGTAACATATCGAAATCTTAGCAGATAAATATATTATATTTCTGCATAATTGTCGTTTTATTTATTGGCTTGCGATTTATTGCCGCACGAATCGAGAGAAATCCAATTTCCACCGCCACCGTTCCGACAAATCGACATTTTCTCGACGCGAAAACAGGTAAGTTTCGTATTTTATCTCTCAAAACTCGCCAGATGACACACTTTGGTCACTAATTAATTCACTCTTGATTCCATACCGCTGATGAACTGAATTACTCTTTCTGATTGCGTTTAATTACACTATCAGTTACCTGCCGCTTTTTCACGGTGAACTAATTGCACAAAAAATTTTCTCCATTTTCTGGAACATTCTCATCAAGTCGACCCATCCCATTTAACAACATGCGATTATCCGCACTTTTTGCACGGAACCGTCCATCCTTGAGCACTAACTAGACATATTAGGTGGGTACTGCTGTTAACAGATTAATCTTAATGTGTTTCTAAAAGTAAAAAACCAAGATAAGCACAATTATCATTGCAAAAAAATTCACAGGTGTAAAAATAGCAACCTGTGCGAGTAAAATGGAACAGGTTCTATCGTTAGCGAATTGAGGTTGTTACTAATATTTTTCTTGCCTTGATGCTTTCGGGAGCATTCATACTAACTTAATAGCTGTGTCATTTTCTATTATTAAAAAAGGTGGGTACTCACTCCAGCTAATAATAAAAATTAACTGAATTGAGTCTTGCTAGCGTCGTCTAAGCCAAAAATAAAACATTTATGTTATTAAGATTAAGCTCAAGTTATCGTTTCAGAAATAAACATGTTCTTAACTTCCTAAATTACTTGTAGTTGATCAAATTTATTATCCTATAATGATCAGCTGTATTGAAAAACAATGATTTATGTGTATCGTTAATGATTATTTTCTGTAATAATTGTAGCGATAGTAAATTAGGCCTATAGGATATTAAAAAAAACAATGATAAATTATTACGGTTCAAACATTCTTACCATTTTTCAAAAATTACAGTACCATGCATAGTGAATCAATTAAAATATTA